>PVJH01017320.1:0-48162 GCA_004026705.1 Nesogale talazaci | reverse complement strand
ATTGTTATTTTAGTTGCCATTGAGGTAATTCTGACTCATAGAACCCCTCTATGCAACAGAACAAAACATTGCCCAGTCCTGAATCATCCTCATATTTGTTCTTATATTTCAATCCATCTATTGTCAATCCATCTCACCAAGGGCCTCCATTATTTTTGTAACTATATTAAAGGATTGCAGCATTAGGAAGGTTGAGAACAACTGTCTTAAGACCTATAAATCAACCTCTAAGCCTATTTTTTCCCAGTTAAATGGGTGTGAGGATTTTCCCAGTTAAATGGGTTTCCCAGTTAAATGGGTTTCCCAGTTAAATGGGATTTCCCAGTTAAATGGGTGTGAGGATTTCCCCGAGTCAGAGTAAATAAGGTAATAACACCTGCAGTGAGCACAAAGCACCATGAGTGATCTCAACATGCAGTCCTTCAGAAGAGGGGCAACGCTGACATGGGTGGGTTCTGATTTATAGGGCCTCCACTTTTTTACTGACCCTCCACTTTACTAAGCATGATGTCCTTCTCCATAGACTGGTCTCTCCTGAGAGCATGTCCTAAGTACATGAGACAAAGCCTCATAATCCTTGCCTTCAAGGAACATCTGGCCTCACTTCATCCAAGACAGATTTTTTTTTGTCCTTTTGGCAGTCCAATGCACTGTCAGTAGTCTTCAATGGCATCATACATCAAATACATCAGTTCTTCTTCAATTTTCTTTATTTGGTGCCCAAAGTTTACATGCATACAAGGCAAGTGAAAATATCATGACTTGAGTCGGGCCATTTTTTGCCTTAAAAGTGTTGATTTTCAACATTTTTAAAGGTCTTGTGCAACTGATTTGCTACTACCCAGTGTTGTCTGACCTCTTAAGTGATGCTTCCATGAACCCTAATTATGGATCCAAACAAAATGCAAGCAAATGAATGGGAGGAGGATGGAAAATACCTCTACAGAGACCTTTTATCCACAGATGATCCTGCTTTGCATCACAGCACAACCCCCCCCCCCCAGTACATGTGTACAAGTAAGAGGCAGGGTTCTTATCTCCCGAACCAAAGGACTGAAGAAGAATTGAGGAATCAAGTTATAGTGTTGGTGAAGAACATGAAAAGTCCAATGGACTGCAAATTTGTCTTAATAGCCAGAATACTCCTTAGATGTGAGAATGACCAGAGTTCCTCTCAGATGCTTTGGGTATGTTATCAAGAGAAACCATTCCCTGGAAAAAGACATCATGTTTGATATAGTAGGTCATTGAAAAAAGTAGACTCTGTAGCATCTTGGGTCTTAAAGGCTTGAAGATAAGCAAGCGGCCATCTAGTTGAGAAGCAACAAAGTCCACATGGAAGAAGCACACCAGCCTGTGTGATCATGAGGTGTCTAGGGGATCGGGTATCAGGCATCAAAGACCCAGAACAAAAAAATCGTATTGATGTGAACGAGGGGGAGTGCACATCCAATCCCTAAATGTAGACAATTAGACACCCCTTCACAGAAGGATCACAAGGAAGAGATGAGTCAATCAGGATGAGTCAATCAATAAAACATGAAGAGCTGGAAAGACAGGGAATCCAGGAGAGATTACCCCCTCAGGACCAATAATGACAGTAGTGATACCAGGAGGGGAAGGGGAAGGTGAAGGTTGAAAAAAGGAACAAATCACAATGATCTGCATATAGCCCCCTCCCAGGGGGACGGACAACAGAAAAGCAGGTGAAGAGAGACATCAGTCAGTGTAAGGCATGAAAATTTTTTTCACAAATTATCAAGGGTTCATGAGAGAGGGAGGAAGGAGAAGGGGGGAGATGAGCTGATACCAAGGTCTCAAGTAGAAGGAAAATGTTTTTTAAATGATGAGGGTAACATATGTACAAATATGCTTGACACAATGGATGTACGTAGGGATTGTGCTGAGAGCTGTACAAGCCCCCAATAACATTATTTTTAAGAAAGAAAAAGTACACCCTCAACAAGATGGATTGTTCCTGTGGCTACAACAATGGGTTCAAACATAACAACAGTTGTGGACACGAGCAGGGCCCACTCTGCTGTACATCAAGTACTTGGTATGAGTAGGAACTGACTAGATAGCACCTGAAAGGAACAATCCAAATATGGATGAAAGTTACCTAAGGGAATTCTTTGACTACCTAACCCAGCATTTCTCCACTTTGCAGTATTTGGAACTCTGAATTCTTACAATATTTGGAATTCTTGAGTGGAGCTTCCCTCTGCTTGGTTGGACGCTTAGCAGCACTCTTGGTTTCCCTGTGGTCACTGGCAACCTCTTCCCCAAGCTATGACACCCAAGTAGGTGCTAGATTTTGCCCATGTACCCCAGCCTACAAGACTGCTCCAGTTAAGAACCACTAACCTACCCTGTATGTCTTAAAACACTTTGAGGAGGTTTGCACTGAATTGGTAGCATCCGAGTGTATGTTGCAATATGGGGATCAGGTATTGGATATCAGAAAAGATTATTTAGACATGGCAGATGATTCAGATGGAGCCATCTCTCAGCTCAAATGGGGTCCTATATGATGAAACCAGCCCCAGAAGGAGGAAGTCTTTCCTTAAGATGTTTTCTATGTGTGTGTGTGTGTGTGTGTGTACATGTGTGTGTGTGCGTGCAAGGAATAGGATAAAAACAATATTAATAGAAGAAACTTGTTCCTTAGGTGAGAATGTAATGTACTGTTTGTTTTCCAGGAAAAAAATAATTTTCTTCATAAATGAACTATGTTTATAATAATTGAGGAGCAAACTTTATTTGAAACCAAAGTAGAATAGACAGGAATTGTGTATCCTGTTCCAAACCTCCAGCTTTGGGGATTAGAGCTCAGATTTCTCTCTTCAGAATCAGTATATACTTAAGAGAAGAACATCTCATTCCAGCAAAATATGAGGTGGAAAACTTAGCAAAATATTTTTATGTGGTGGGGAAGAGTTGAATTTCCCATAGAAGGGGAAGGTCAGTTATTGTGAAGGGCTTAAAATTAAGGTGACTGATGATCAAAGAGAAGTGGGGAAAGAGAGAAACCTGGAAACTGAGGACGTGGCCATTGTGTTGTTCTGGGAGACCTTCACAGGAGACTTTGGCAGTATCTCAAGAGGCCTGAGCTTCCTTAATTATGTAAGTGGTACCTTTGGGAGCCCTGGTGGCATAGTTGACTGCTAACTGCCAGGTTAGCTGTTCAAATCCATGCTTGACAGGAGGAGAAGGTTTTATACCTCTGTAAACAATGACAGTCTCGGAAACCCACAAGGGCAGTTCTACCCTGTCCTCTGAGTCAGAGTCCACGCAGCCGCAGTGAGCTACAGTGAGTGCTTCCTTACTTCAACCTTGGCCTGAGCTGCTACATTCACAGGGGCTGTTATTAGCTGGTGTCCATTTCATCCAGGACCCATGTGTCGCTATGGGCCAGCCAAGTCCAGGATGGACATACAGTATTCTGTGAAGTAGAATGCTATGTGATTTGGATAGTATGTGACCACTACTGTGTCACCACTGGTCCTGCTGTTTCTGTACGCACCTCAAACAAGCTTCTTGCCTTGGCAGGGACTATCGGCCATCTGAGAGGAGATAACTTTGATAGTTAGTGCTCAGTCCAGGTCATTAGCAAGTACTCCCTATCTGATGTAGGTTCCACTCACTTCTTGCTTTCTGTGGAGCCGAGCCTTTAACCTGCTGGAGGATTGTTTGCTTTGTGTGGGAGGGCCCTCCTGACAGTGAGTGGGGCAAGTCTACATCACGAACACTAGCGTTCAATTCCTTCCCACCTTCCTGATGTCGAGTAGACTTTGTTTCACTTCTAAATCGGGACTTCTCCTTTGCCTCTTGCTGCTACAATCCCTTGCACTAGTTTTGCTGCATGTGGGAGTCACGATGAACTTCAAGATAATATTTTCTAAAGAAAAGTAAGCTGAAAGGTAATCCTGCAACTCTCAAGAGATGGGGATGCGCAAGATTGAGCACTGCTGCCTACAAGTCAAAGCAGGCACTGCTAGGAGGTAACATTTCCAGATGGAAAATATAGTATTGGACACACAGAAGCCAATAACATAGGTGCTTATCATGGATATCAAATCACACACATTATAGTTTTAAAACGCAATGTACTCCTAGACACCTGGCAGTATAAGAGTTTTGAAAACATGAGATACTTGTTGTGTGCGGAAGATGCTGCATTCCTTTCGTCCTGTTCTCTGATTAGGAAACATGCCATGTACGTGATTGGACTGAGTGAATGTTGTGCAGATCATGACTGCACTTCTCATTACAAATTTCCAGCAGAGGGCACTAACGTGTCTTTGAGGAAGAGGTGGATATTAATCAGTCAGGGTTAAAAAAAAAATTCAACCCTCTTGTGTGACAGGGCTAAGGGAAACAATAAGGGATAGTGCACCTGGAAGACTAGCAAGAGCAGGAAGCCAAGACTACCCTTAAATCTGAAAGAGAGCAAGGAAAGGAGGCAATGTTGCCAGACACAGGGAAGGTTTGTGCTGTGACAGTCATGAAAGTGGTAGATGTTTTCACCCCCATGCCTAACCCGCCCCCCTCCTTGCTCCCTCCCAGGTGCTATTTGTATTATCGGTAGCCTTTTAAAGTTAAATAACTGCTTAAATATCATCTGATCTTAAATACACCTGATCTTGGGAAATCAAATATGATGGTATTTTTTTCTATTTGTTGAGTATTTAACCAGTGAGAAGCAATACAAGGAGACTTCAAAGATTTCATGGGAAACTTCTATTATCTTTTCTTTCTGTTTTTCTATGAACTTTTGAATTCCAGATTTTTGGAGAAGAAAAGGTAAAAGTAAAAATAACTAATCTCTGTGACTCATTTGCTGAGGTTTCAAATATTAGACAAAATGCTTTACATGCATTATTTTATTGTATACTCATACAAACCCTGGGAGTAGATACCATTCATATGGTCAAACTGACAGATCGTAGGCATTAACTTGTCTGTATCACAAGCTACCGAGATCTGAACTTCGCCTGTTCATGCCTGTGGCATAAAATAATAATCAATATTACATATTTGTAATGAGCTATAAAAGGAGTGGGGCAACTAGTCCAGAAAACAGAGGGGGAGAGGGCCTGGTTATGAGAGAGCTGTGTAAGAAATGGGGTAGGAATATTTGTGTATTTTATCTCTTGATATCTATCTCTTCAAAACTACAACAACAAAAAAAAGAAAACAAGTTTGTGCTCAGGTGCAGGGAGGGAGGGAGGGAATCCCATGTGCTGTCACCAAGAGGACCAGTGTCAGACTCTAATAAAAAGAAGAATTGAAAGGATGAGAGTCAGTGAGACTTAGATCATTTTTAGTATGGCAATGGTTACTTGAGCTGTTGCAGTTTGGTCAACCCTTAAAGTCTCCTCCAATTTTGCTATTCTTCCATTAGGCAGGGGGAGAAGTGAAATCTAGAGTTGTTTCAGTCCTCAACATGACAAAGCTTTTCAATGACTAGGCTTTCAAAATCTAAAGTAAGTGAGCAAAGAGGTTGAAGTCAATGGAAAATATGAATAAAAGTGTATTATTAAGGCAGAGTTGACAATAGTACTCAAATAATGTGGAACATTAATTTGGTTCTAAGCCTAGTGGGCAATATAATGGAAGGGATGAAAACTATTGCTTGACCATGCACGATGTTAATAACTATATTAATAACATTGTGCATCAACTAGTAAGTCAAAGGTTCAATGAGCACTTCATTCCAGAAGCTCTGAATCGGAATTTTCTTTTCTCTAACATAAAGACTATACATGTCTAATAAATTTCTGTACCTACAAGAAGAACCCAGTTTTCCCTATCTCATGTAGCATATGTTGGAGAAATGAGATTTCTTGAAATAATCTGTTCCTAAACGAAGACTATTCCTAAAAGTGTTTCTAATTGAGTGTCTCTCCCCACTCATATGTCAATTGGTCATATCATGGTGGCTTGTTTGTATTTAGATATTTGTTTGTATTAGCTATGCAACAAACAGGTTGAATACCAACTGGGTCACTCCTGGTGAATGAGTTTCAGCAAAGCAACTAAGAACAGACTAAGAATGAGGAATAGGTTGTCCATCTTTAAGGAAAAGATTTACTGAGCTGTAAATCTCAAGCTGAATACTGAAGAAAAAATTCAAGCCTCAGCTGAAATATAGAAAGATTCTATGGGCAAAATATTAAATGATGGAGTAGTCAACAAAATAAGATGGATGGAATATATAGAGTTATATATTAATATATTAATATTGTAGGCAAGTAAATTTGTTGTTGAAGAGAATTAAGAAATTCTTTGTAGCATTACTTTGACAGGGAGATGCCAGAAATTTAAGCCAGATTCAGAAGAAGTGAAAAGAGGGTAAATCATTGCTGACTTTAACTAGAACGTGACTGAAGGCAGAGAATACCAGAAATGCTTAGATGTGTTTGGTTGACTATACAAAAGGATTCAATTTTGTGACTTATAACAAATTGTGAACAATATTGCAAAGAATGGGAATTCTGGGTATGATAGATAGGTTTATTTTGACAACCTGGCCAATAAGAACATTTGAGATTAATCAGGTTGCAGTCTGATTTGAGGGCAAAGAGATAAATGGCTCCGCATGGTCTGCCTCCCTCTTTTGCTCTCTGGTGATTGAACCAGCATGCAGCTGCAAGTTCTTTGCCTCAGCTTGTGAGCTACACTAGCTGTGGGACAAGCCAACCCAGGGATAATGTTGCTAGAGCTTGAGACTCCTTCAAGACCTGATTCACCATGCTGCTGGCAAATTGTTTGAGCTTGAGGCCGGTGGATCCTGTCGCTCTGAATTGCTTGAGTTTGATATCCCATCTGGGGCTGGTGTGCTAAGCTTCTGAGCTGCTGACTGTTGGTGGCATGCCCTGTTGTGCACAGCCTGCGTAGGACTCTGCCTGCATCACTCGCTACAGACTCACCTGTCTGTTTCTTTGACCTGGCAACCCAGGCGAGTTGCACATCTCCCAGTACATTAACTATTCCACAGAATTGAGTTGAACTATGCCCTCTGTACTGTTTTGTGAACTAACAAACTCTTTTATTCCTAAGTGCTATGTAAACCTATTCGTGTGTATATAAAAATCATAAATGTCCTTGTTTAGTTTCTCTGAAGAACTCACCCTAACACACTAGGATATTTGATTGTGCTCATAATGATCAAGAGCTAGTCATTGGAACAGACTAGAGGAGTTCTGAATGTTTTAACATCAGGAACTGTGTGCATCAGGGTCGTAGCCTTTCACCATACCAGTTGAATGCTAAGAGTGATTGATACATTTGAGTTATGGTGCTGGTGAAAAATATTAAAATACCCTCAACTGCCAGAAGAGCAAACAAATCTGTCTTGGAGGAGGGGCGAGCCATAATGTTCCTTAGCCACGAGGATGGTGATATTTCATCTAATGTACTTTGGCCACATTATCAAGAGAAAACAATCCGTGAAAGAAGACATCATGCTTAGTAAAACAAGATAGAATGACACAATGACTGCAAGATTGGACCCAACCATCGGAACAATTATAAAGATAATATAGGACCAGGCAGTTCCTTTCTGTTATGTGCAATAAGTCAGAGGCAACTTGAGACTACCTAACAACAACAAACCATATATTTGGTGAGAAAAAACAAGACAAGGAAGTGAACATATTGGGTGCCTATTCTAACTAAATAGAAACTTGGTGACAAATCTCCTTGCGAAATACCAAAAAATAATGATCATCATGTTTATCTATAGGCTCATAATCTTCTAACATAGCTGAAGATACTGACACTGTACACCTTTTAAGAGATGTTGATGGATTCTTTTATTAAAATGCTAAAAGAATTCAATCAAGTGGATAATTTCTAGGTCTTTTTCGTTGAGGGCTCTGAGAAAAAGTTTTATTGGAATTTTAGTTTAGTATTTGACTTGGTTGTTAATAAGAAAAGGTATGTAATGTGAGTGCACAATTTTGTTTCAGTTGACTGAATTCTCAAAAGTCATTTTGATACAATATCACTGGGGAAAATAAAGAAAACATGAATAATCTTCACACAAGACTAAGATTCTGTGGCAGTCACCTAATCTGGTGTCAATTTGAAGATTAAGAGTGTAGGGGTGTAGACTAGTCTATCAATCTAGAGCTAGCCAAGGAGACCTCAATGTGGGCATGGCTTTCTCCTGAAAATTCTGGGAAATCCAGCTGTATTTCCCCCTTGGAGGTGAGAGACTCACTGCACAGTCCCTTGGAGACACTCTACTGACAAGACACAAAACTGACTTCGTGTGAGACATCCCGGAGGAGAAGTCATGTGCACCTACCCTGATGGAACCAGACCTCTCAAGCCAGAAAAGCCATGTAGAGATCCCTACCAGTGCTGAGATGCTTGAGAAGTCACAGAGAGGCCCCTACCAGCATTGAGATGTTTACAACGCCACTGGATCCCAAGACTTTCCTTTTTCTTTCTTTTTTTTTTGGGGGGGGTGGGGGGGCATCACTGCCTCTGGTGGTTGTGGGCACCACCCAGTGCCGCTCCTGAGAGCCACCACTGGATTTGAACTGCCAAGCCCACAGGTCACAGTCCCGCACTCAACCACTTACACCACCGGGGCTCAGCCCAAGACTTTCTTACCCACTGGCCTGTGATTGTCCTGCATTTGACATCATTGCTTGTGCCTCGTGAATCTGAAGAAGACTTTATAGATTGGTATCAAATATAGGGGCTAAAATCAGACTTGTGGGCTTAGACTGGTCTGGGTTGGGATGCTTTCTCAATGCTCCATTCCTCTTGTATATAAACCTCTCCCTTATATACATATGTGTGCTTAGGAATATGTTTCTGTAGTCTACCCGGACTAGCACATCATCTAGGCTTGCTTTTTTCAGTCAGATAATGATTATTTGGAAGAGTCTACCTTCATTAGAGCCAAGCACATTCCATAACTACTTCATCAAAATCTGCCAGGGCTGCAAATCTGTTTGAGAAATGGGATTTAAAACAAGCCACAGAAATCAACAACAGTGTATCTAAAAATGGTCCTATATTTTGTCTAGTTTAAAAATAGTTTATCGGTTAAAAAAAAACCTACATATTTTGGCTTCCATCTTTTGCACACATAAGAGACACAGGAAAGGGAGGAAGTCATAAATGAACAAAAAAGGAGAAGAGGTCAAGTTTCACTAGTGAGGGCAAGAATTTCCAAGAACAGAAGAAAAAGATCAATGCCGACTCCACACAAGAAAGCAAAGAAAGACCTTCCTCTGGACAGCTTTGTGCAAACATGGCTGCTTCTGAGCCATGCACCAAAGTAGCACAGTACCAGGGACCCAGCAGGGAGAAGTGCTTTGCTCTTTTTAACAAGCACGGCAACATTTCCTCCCTATGTTCTTTGGCATCTATCCTTGGGACCCTTCCCGGGTCTGCATGGCTCATTCTAAATAGTTGTCACCCATGGACTGCTTGTGTGGACATGTAAACATCAACAATACCCCAGACTCATCATGGATGCTCAGATTCAATGGGTGCAGTGAGGGTCCTGGCAGTCTTTAACGAACACCCACCACCAGTTCGGTGTCAATCTGGTTAGAGGAACCGAAAGCAGTAGGAACTGCTTTGTAAGAGTTTCTGAGACTGAACGTTTTTAATGGAAACAGACTGCCTTGTCTTTCTCATTAGCTGCTGTTTATTTGACCCGCTGCATGACCAAAACTCCCACAGGGAACTCCTGATATGCAGGGTGATAGATATCCCAGCATGATCCTATTTTCTGATCCTATGTACACTCCTGGAAGTCAGGGAACTAGCATGCACCTGTACAATCCTGTTTGAGAGCTCTACACTGGCCTGGACTTGGTCCTTTTAACATCTTATCAGAAGGACTCGTCCCCTGAGGAAGGACATCCTTCTCTGTAGAGTGTCAATAGGAAAGAGACCTTCCAAGAGCCAGTGGCTGCAACAGTGTGTTCAAACATCAGAAAGACTGTGAGGATGATAAAGAATCAAGTAATGTTTTGTTCTGGGGTACAGAGGACCACTATTGATTGGAACTGACTCGACGGCGCACATCAAATCGAGATATTTGGATTCCCTGGATAGTGAGAAACTGTTAACACCCGCTCTTTGTCTGGGGGTCCTGGAGCTCGCCTTCTGAGTATCTTGCTAACAAACCCTACAGAGCGGAGCACAGTTCTACACCCAGGCACATGCGGGAGTCACGGGCGACTGAGCCACACAGATGCTTGGACTACCATCTCTTTTGTTTCCTTTTCATTTTTGCTCTATCCCTGCTCTCTTTTTCCTTCTAGTTATTCTCTACATTCAATGTCTTTTTTAAAACAAATCATTTTATTGGGGCCCCTACAACTCTTATCACAATGCAGGTGTCACGCACATTTGAACATTTGTTGCCATCCTCATTCTCAAAACATTTGCTTTCTCCTTGAGCCATTGGGATCAGCTCCTCATTTCTCCCCTTCCCTCCGTGAATGTTTTGTTTGTGTACTCTCATGCCCTTTCCAGTGCCGTTATCCACTCATCTCATCACAGTGTCCCTATTGGTGCCTGGGGAATTTGACTCCATTTCAGAACCTAGACCCAGATCCTAATGTGTCCAAATCAATTGGCTGGACATGTTAGCAGGATGGTCCAATTCCTGGAAATGGACATCATGCTTGCTACAGTAGTGGATCAGCGAGAAAGAGGAACACCTTGGATGAGAGGTACTGATACAGTGACAACGATACTGGACTCAAGCAGCTGTGAGAATGGCACGACCGGGCAGCATCCCCGTTCTATAGATTAGAACCCACTGGATGACACAGAACCCCACTGGCTCTATAATAAGCAGAGATCCTGGGAAAGTTTGCCTTACTCTGCATGTATAAGAAAAGATGCCCATTGTTTTTCCTCAATATTTGTTAGTGATTCTTATAAAACAAAGTACCTTCTAATCACTAATTTGCACAAGGGGGATATTTCCTCAAAGCTTTTTTGTATGGTCTTAAACAACTACTAAAACATATTAAATGTTCTCAGGAAACAATGTATAAAAACTATGGTATATACATTTTCAAAAGAAATTGGTGAGGGCTGAGCCCTGATGGCATAGAGGTTGTGTGCAGAACTGCAGTCCACAGGGTTGACAGTTCAAATCCAGCAGCAGCTATTCAGGAGCAAGGCTGGGCTTCCTACTCCCACCAGGGCAGTGATGCCACATAAAAAAAAGAAAGAAAGAAATTGGTGTGACTTTTTTCCTATGGATTTACAGATTATTTTTATAAATTATTTTATTGGGCACTCTTACAGATACCATAATATTTCATAGTTCAATCACATCAAGTAGTGTTATACAATTGCTACCATAATCAGTTTCAAAATGTTTTCTTTCTTCTTGCACTCCTTGCTATAAGCTCCCTTTTATCTCCTCCCCCCACCCTACCATTGCAGGAATTCTTATTCTTTTTCTTTTATAATAGTTTTTTCATATCTTACACCATCCAATATATCTATTCATGTATAATCCTGTTGTTCATTCCCATCTAGTGGGGTTATGTACTCACCAATGCTATCAGCTCCGCAGTCCCCCTTTCCCCCATTTCTTCCTGTACCTGCAGGGACCCACTACTCCTGTTACTGTTTCTGATGGGCTATCTATCTTGCCTTTCATGTACCAAACGATCTTAAATATACAAATGAACCTGTGCAAGTCTAACGTGATTCATGTAAACCATAATAGTAAGGGGAGGAAAAATTAAAGAATAGTCATGTGGTTCATCAGTGACACACCGCACCCTGGATTTGTCATTCCTTCTCGCAGATTATATTTAAAATAATAAGATATCTACAAAATTAATTAGAATAGTATTCCCAAGTTAGTTTCAAATACTTGCTGCTGAGTAAATTAATTTTAAGGTAATTAATGAGCTATATTTTAGTACAGTTCTAGGAGTACAGAATAATTAAACAGATAGTACATAGAGTTTCCCCAATCACATTATCCGCCCCCCCCCCCAACCCGGTCTTATAGTATCCCACAGTTTTCATACTAAATGAACCCATATGTTATTATCTTAGGTTAGGTTCTTTAGAGAAGCAAAGTTAGTGAGGATTTTATGCCAACGACTGGTTCACTCAGTTGCATATTTGGGCAAGTTCCCGTGGGTTGGGTGGCAAACTGGAGGCTCCTCCTGACTTGTGATGCTGTAGGGGCTGGTGCACCCACAGACAACAGATCAAGTTTCCACCGACAGAGATAAACGGATCCAAGGTAAGAATGGAAGTTGCTAATAAGTCACATGGCCACCTGGCAAGGCAGCGGGCCATGAGCTTTTCTGGCTTTAAAGTAGGCAGCTAAAGAATGTTTTCCTGGAAAAAAAGCAAGCAAGCTTTTCCATGGCTTCCATGAATACTGAAATTAGGCCACGTCTTTAAGGCTAGCGCATCAGAGGGAGTCACCAAATCATAGAGAACACTGACCCAGCCAAGTTGATGCAAAATTGCAACTATCACATTATTAACTATCATTCATGATTTGCATTAAAGTTCACTCTTTGTCTTATACGCTTCATGAGGTTTTACATGGAGCTCTGGGGATGTAGTGGGTTACACCTTGGGCTGCAAATCACGAAGTCAGAAGTTAGAAACCAACATCTGCTCTGTAGAATAAAGATGAGGTGATCACAGTGATTGGCACATCACCCTCTTCCATAGGATGGAAAACAGAAAAGTGGGTGAAGGGAGATAGTAGTTGATGTAAGACATGAAAAAAAATAATTTATAAATTATCAAGGGTTCTTCCAGCTCCACAGGAGCAAAGGCTGGGCCTCCTACTACCACCACCAGAGGGCAATGATGGCCAAATAACCGAAACCAAAACAAACAAAAAAAATTATCAAGGGTTCATGAGGGAGGGGGAGGGGAAAGGAGCTGGTACCAAGGGCACAAGTAGAGAGAAAGCATCTTGAAAATGATGATGGCAATAAATGTACAAAAGTGCTTGACACAATGGATGGATGGGTGGATGGATAGACGGATGGATGGAGTGATGAGCTGTAAGAGTCCCCAATAAAAAGATTCAAAAAGAAAAGAGTAAAGATGAGACTTTGTACTTCCAAAAGGATTTACAGTCTAAGAAACCCACAATGGCAGGTATATTCTGTCGTTTAGGTTTGCTGAGTTGGAGCGAACTCAATTTGACAGAGATGGATTTTAACAAATGCATGATTTCTTATCCACCTTTGCAACATGTGGCAGAATGTACCCTGGTGTCAATTTTGTGATTGGGAATGCAGGAGTGGAGGTTAGCCTGACAATCTGGAGATAGCCAATGAGACCTCTGTGTGGACATGGCTTTCTCCTGAGAATTCTGGGCTCTCTGGCTATATTTCCCCTTTGGAGGTAAGAGACTTACCGCTCAGTCCTTTGGAGTTGTTCTACTGACAAGATGCAAGGCTGACGTCCTGTGAGACATCCTAGAGAGAAGTCATCAGGGCTTATCTTGATGGAACCAGACCTCTGAAGCTGGAAAAGGCATGTAGAGATCCCTACCAGCGTTGAGATGCTTGAGAAGTCACAGTGAGGCCCCTGTCAGGGCTGAGATGCTTCTACCACCACTGCATACACAAGACTCTGCACCCACAGGCCTGTGATTGTCCTGGCATCATTACATGTGCTTTGTGAGTCTAAAGAGGACTTATGGGTTGATATTAGACATATGGGCTAGTATTGGACTTATAGACTTGCACTGGACTGGATTGGGATGCTTTCTCAATGTTCCACTCCTCTTGTACATAAACCTCTCTCATATGCGTGTTTATGAATTTGTTTCTCTAGTCTACCTGGACTAACACACAGTTTTACAGAAGAGTTTCATTATCCTGAAACTCCCCTGTGCTTCACCTATTCATCCCTGCCTTCCCTCCCACTGAACTCCTAGCAACCACTGATCTTTTAATTGCCCCCATGTTTTTGCCTTTTCCAAGATATAAATCATTGGAATCTCACCATCTGCATTCTTTTAAGAACTACTTCTTTCCTTAGCAGTATGCATTTCAGATTCCTCCTTGTCTTCCAGTGTTTTGATAGTGTCTTTTTTACTGCTAAATAATGTTCCATTGTATGAATATACCACAATATGTGCATTTATCCTTTTCTGAAAGCTATTTGACTGCTTCCAGTTTGGGGTAATTAAGCAAGAGATAAAACGCACAACACATGAAACCCAGGAACAGGAATGGGAAAAAAGATACCAAAAGGATAAGCGGAAGGGGGGAGATGGTAGGGAGGGAGGAGGGCACTGATTGCAATGAATGCTGCATAACCACACACACCCATCCTGGGGGAAAAGCAACAGAAACCCAAGGAAAAGGGAGACAGGAGTTGGTTTGAGAACTGAAAATAACAATCAATAATCTATCAAGAGCCCACAAGGGTTGGGATGGGGGAGGAGGTATGGGGGGCGGGGAGGGTGGAAAGAGCTGATCCCAAGGGCTCAATGGAAAGTAAATGTCTACAAAAGAATGAAGGAATATACGTAAGAATATATTGGACACAACTGATATATGAACTGTAAAGAGAGTTATAAGAGTCTGCAATAAAATGACCTACAAAAAAAAAAAGATTTCATGGGTAAAAGCTTACAATGCAATTAGTTAAATATCCAGGTGTGCAATTGCTGTGTACAATGGGAACTATGGTTAGCTTTGCAAGAAACTGGCAAGCTGTCTTGCCAGCACTAGCTATTGCCAGCTTTTTGGATATTAGTCATTCTAATCAGTCTAATCAGCATGTGGTAAACCCATTTAACAGAATGAAACCCCATGGGACTGCTGATGGTTGATTTTTAAAAGGAAATCGCCTGGCCTTTGTTTTGAGGCATCTTTGGGCGAACTGGAATCATAACCTTCCAGTTAGCAGCTGAGAGCATTGATAGTGTGTACCTCGCAGGGGTTTCATTGGTTGAAATCAATTGGTTTCTTTGGCAATAGATGTCTTTGGTAAACTGATACTTTAATAATGCCATTACCTAGTGATGTGATGTTAAGTATGACAACTGTGGGACACTACAACGTTGGGGGTAGGTGGTTGGTGGAACGCTACATACTATCTGCTCAGTGTTCATGGATGATGGGTAACGGGATAGGAGTAAGGATTACTCTGTAAGAAATAATCACCTTTTACTTATGAGGATGGGGGGAGATGCAAGTGAAATTTGCACAGCTAGACTGATATAATTAACACCACTGAAGCTGAGCCCCGGTGGCGCAGTGGTTGTGCGCGGGACTGCGGCCCACTGGGATGGAGGTTCAATTCCAGCTCCACAGGAGCAAAGGCTGGGCCTCCTACTCCCACCACCAGAAGGCAGTGATGCGCCAAAAACCAAAAAAATTTAAAACACCACTGAATTTTACACAAGAAAATGGATGAATTGGCAAATAAATGCACACTGGTTCAAGAACTGGGTTGCTAGCCAGAACCGGGTAGCTGCTGCTGAGGAGAAAAGTCCAAAAATCAGTTTCCTTAGGGTTACTTACAGTCTAGCAAACCCTCTGGAGAAGTTCTACCTGGTCACATTGAATCACTGGGAGCTTGAATGAACAAGATAGCACAGAATAACAATATGAAATTTTGCAACAGGTTATATTTATATTATAAATTGGAGATTTTGATACTTGTATTTCTTACACACAATCAATCACATCATATGACTCGTTTTCCTGATTTGAAGACTTTAGGGTCATGATCTCGTGGGTCAGTTCACATAATATAGTTCTTTTGTGTGTGTGTGTGTGTGTGTGTGTGTGTGTGTGCCTCACTACCCTCTGGTGGTCGTGGGAGCTACCCAGTGCTGCTCCTGAGAGCTGCTACTGGATTTGAATCGCGAAGCCTGTGGGTCGCAGTCCCACACTCAACCACTTACATCACCAGGCTCAGCCCATAATATAGTTCTTAAAGTACATGTTCTACCTACAAGTGTCTAGGGTCTTAAAAGCATCTGAGATACAACTGTTAGTCTCCATCTGGAGCAAAAGGGAAGGAAGTCCAAGAAGGAGTCAGAGTATCAGACTGATTGCTTCAATGAACCACTACTGACTACTGATTGCTTCTGAACTAGACAACTCCCAGCTCCCAACATTCTGTGCATGAACACATTAGAGCAGAATTTCAAATTCTGAAAGAGCCAAGCTTGCTAGGTTCATTGAGACTGGCGTAACCCCCACAGACTATTACCCTGAGATACTCTTGAAGCGAGGCTGTCCCCTGAAATCGCCTTTCAACTGAATAATACGTGAGCTCAAAGAGTAAACACGGACATCCTTGGCTTCTGCTTTTCTAAAAAGGGACTCTATGAAACCTAATGAGCTTCATCTGCATTCTACAGTATAGACTAATTTAATGGCAATGAACCCACTACGACCGAAACAATGAGAATGCGGATATGACAGTCACCAGGAAGAAAGCAAGCAAGATCACTGAACATTATGAAGAGACACTGCTGAATACACAAGGCATTTCTCTGTATAGCTTGACCAAAAATACAATAAAGCGTCTTTTAATTTTGGTCAAATAATCATCTCCTAGGGCGTTCTTTTCTGGCCTTTTTATTTTGAAGATACAACACAACTGATTGCATTCTCATTCGGTGTTAAATGCTAGGCGAAAGGACGAGACATGTGAGTCAGTCCAAAGAGGCAGTGATCTCTGCCATTGAGTCTATTCTGCCTCGCAGCCATCCGGTAGGGCAGAATAAATGGACGCCTGTGAGTTTCCCAGACTGTAACTCTTTATGGGAGGGAAAGCCTCATCTTTCTCCCTCAGAGTGGATGGTGGTTCCGAACTGCTGGCTTCGCAGTATGCAGCCCAAGCCATAGCCCCTTATGCCACCAGGGTTACTAGAAGAAGTAATAATAACAGGGTACAAATGGGATCCATCTGTATACAGTTGGCTGAAGCATGGATCAAACAAGACATAAGAAGAAGGGAGAAAAAGGTCTCATTCGATGCCCACCATCAGCACATACAATGTCTGGACAAAAACACAGGTGGGGCTCTGCCATCACATCATGTGATACATTGTTTCTTTGGTGAGTCCCATAGTAGTCCTGATGTCATTTCCTGCCCTGGAAACTCAGCTTGTCCAGTGACCTGGTTTAATCAATTGAAAAGTTCCACTTCTGCCCCCTTGAGAGCCCTGGGCTATTTGATCACATAGAGACTGAGATGTTTGACTACTTTGATAGTGACACCTCACAGTGAGGCGATGGAGGAACACACTATGGAGTAGCAGAGGTCATAAGATTGCATGGAGTCCAGAGGAACTCTATCAATATGAGGAATGAAGATACTACCCATGTGACATCAGTAAAGCCACTCGAGCCAAGATTCCAATAGGCTGAATACAACCCAGAGTTCGACCGGAGGAACCAGAAGAGAAGTCATCCTAGACATTCTGACTCAGGCAGACGTGCTATGGAGCAGAGCTGAGCCATCCCTGCTGTGCCCTGTCTCCTTGATGCAGAGAATGATGATAGGAAATAGAGTAGTGGTTGTTTCTGAGAGGTTGAGCTGGAGCTGCAGGAAGGAGATGGTGCTCTGTTGGGGATGAACAGTAAAGATTATGCTTTATTGAGTAGGGAGACTTTTGGGAAGGGAAGGGACAAGAGAGAGAGGGGCAGGAGCATCTTGAGCTCCTGAGTGGGTTCTGAGGTCTGAGGTCTGAGGTCTGAGAGTTAGGTCAGGGAAGCCTCACTCAGTATTGGGGTAGTGGGATTGGAGCAGTGAAAAAAACATATATATATATATATATATGGTTTATGCTATAGGCACATGAGCTGATGAAAGAAAAGGGAGGTTTCTTGTGTCACATTTGCAAGTTTCAGGTTGGGAGATGACCTGTTGGCAAATCATCTCTTTTTTCAAATTTGCTTCCCAGAATGTTAAAGGGGGGAGGTCCGTGCCTTGTGCAGGTAGAAGCTGTCCCCAACCTGGGGAGATCAGCTCTGTGAAATGCCAGAGGCAGCAGTTACAAAGCTCAGCAGGTTGTTCATCTCTTTCTTGGGAGACTGGTGCAAACGGGTGCAAGGGGCTGCCTGGTGTGACCCCAGTCCAAACAGTTTCAAGTCACATAATTTGGGGATAAAAGGTACCTGTAATGGAATAAGCTGCAGAGACAAAGAAAGGTAGAGCCTGATGGAAAAAAGGAATATAAAACAAAATGGGGAAGGGGAGGGAGGAGGACAAAGGAAAACAGGCAAATGGATGATACTGATGAAGCAAGAAAATATTGGAAATGCTGAACTGTACTTTAGAAAACTCATCCTACCAATATGTGAACAGTCAAACTATCTCTGCTGCTTTTAAAACATGTTAGCTAATGTCTTTTGCTTTTGATTTTGTTTTTTGGGCATCAGTGCACTCTGGTGGTGGAATAGGAGGCCCAGTCTTTCCTTCTGTGGAGCCACTGCTGGAATCAAACCTCCATCCAGTGGGCTGCAGTCCTGCGCACAACCACTACACCACCACCACAGGGGCTCAGCCCGCTAGCTAATGTCTTTAAAGGTTATTTTTAGTCTGCATGTTATTGAGATTCTCCATATTGTTTTCAGATAAGCTATAAAACTGAGTTTGCTTTAAGTAATATCAAATTAATTTCTAAGTGTTCCTGAAAAGAAAGGAAAATGTACCCATTAAAGTAGCTTACTCGGGCCAAGCTCCGTTGGAGTAGTGGTTGAGTACAGGACTGCAGCCCACGGGCTTGGCGGGTCAAATCCAGTGGCAGCTCTCCAGGGAAAGGCTGGGTAGCTCCCACGACCACCAGAAGGCAGTGATGCCCCCCCCCCAAAATAAATAAATAATAAATAAAGTTGCTTACTCGTTGAGCCCTGATGCCACAGGGTTGATGATGGTTCAAATCCAGTGGCAGCTCTCCAGAAACAAGGCTGAGTTTCCTATTCCTACCAAGGCAGTGATGCAGGGGAAGTAGCTTACTGTTTCTCATGCACACTGGTTGTTATGGCCACTCCTTTGTAAAACTCTGCAGAGAGCATCCATCTACATCTGCGTGGCCAACTGCACCTCCAGGATGCGGTGCTGACTTGAGATGCGCGTTAAGTCTTGCAGTGGCTGAGTTATCTGTCCTTCTGGTGTACTTGGGAAACCAGAAAGTCATCTAGATGAACATATATAGTGGGTAACATAGTGAGCCCTGGGGAGTAACAAAATTATCAGCCATCCCCACCCCCTTTTTTTCCCTTTTCTTTTGCTAATACCTCCATTCCTTTATCTGTAAACGGGCAATACTAATGGCATTTATTCATGGTGGTTATGAAGACGACATCATCAACACAACCCTCACTGCCAGTCCATCTGTCCCAACTCAGAGCAATCGTGTGCAGAGGAGCATGGCTCCTGTGGATTCCCAAGGCTGTAAAACTCGACAGGAGCAGAAAGTCCCATTTTTCTCTGGTGGTGTCGAACTACTAACCTCGCAATTAGTAGCCCAGCTATTCTTAAAACAATGGCTATGGGCTGAGCCCTGGTGGCGTAGTGGTTGTGCACAGGACTGTGGCCCACTGGGATGGAGGTTCAATTCCAGCTCACAGGAGCAAAGGCTGGGCCTCCTACTCCCACCACCAGAGAGCAGTGATGCCTAAAAAAAAAACCAAAACAAACAAACAAAAAAAAACAATGGCTTGCACAAAGTAAACACTCAATGCATTTAACTTTGCATTTTTCTGGCATGTCTCATTCACCCCCTCAGATTATATATTATCTGATTATCAAGGAGAGTTCTAAATAGATAGGTGACACCTGATGCCAGGGTCACAGGGAATTGATGAGCCAGTCAGGGTACAGGTTAGCCCTGATGAAACCCACAATTTTCCTCTAGTTCTTTGGTGCTTTCTTCACCCATTATCATGACCTCAATTCTGCCTTATAAATTGGATTAGACCAGAGCATGCACACTGCTACAGATAAGAGCCTGCAACACAGGGAATCCAGGGTAGATAAAGCCCTCAGGGCCAACAGGGAGAATAGAGATACCAGGAGAATCAGGGAAGGATGGGGAGAGAAAGGGGGAAATCACCACAGGGATCAACCTATAACCCCCTCAGGGGCATGAACAATGGAAAAGTGTGTGAAGAGCAGCAGAGAATAATGTAAGATATGAAAATAATAATCTATAACTTATCAAGGGTTTATGAGGGAGGGTGAACAGGGGAGGGAGGGGGAAGAAATGGGGAGCTGATATCAGGGGCTCAAGTGGAAAGAGAATGCTTTGAAAATGATGATGGCAGCATATGTGCAAATGTGCTTGACACACTGGATGAAAATATGGATTGTGGTAAGAGATGTAAGATCCCCCAATAAAAGCAGTAACAATATAAAAGGAAGATATATGATGCCAAATCACTTGCTAACACAAAAGTCATTTAATGGCTGAGCACCGGTGGCTTAAGTGGTTGAGTGCAGGACTGCGGCCCACAGGCTTGGTGGTTCAAATCCAGCAGCAGCTCTCAGGAGCAAGGCTGGGTAGCTCCCAAGACCACCAGAGGGCAGTGATGCCCCCAAAAAAGTCATTTAATGATCACTTAGTAACTTTTTAATTTTTCTCATCATGGTCAATTGTATATTGTTTATAATATCCTCAACCTCTTATAAATGTACCCCAAACTAAGCTATCCAATAAGATAAGGATGGCTAAGCTTGAGGGTATGGAGAGTTAATTATGGGCATTAGTAGTTTATGGTATCATTGGGAATTAGGATTAACAATAATAACAATAATGCTTAAAAAAACAAAACTCTAGCACTATATCAAACAATACCTTGTTGTTATTTGTAGAGTTTCATTGACTATTTTGAGCTTCCGGTATTTCTACACAGTCTAAGTCTGGAAACTCCATTGAAACCTGTCCACTGCAGGTGACCATGCTAGTATTTGAAAGACCAGTGACACAGTTTCCAGCATCATTGCAGCAATCTCCCAAATCTCTTCCCTACAGCTGCCAAAATGAACCAAGGTATAATTCCAGCCATTCCCTGCCCTAATTTGATACTCACTAAGGTGAAATTTAAGCTTTTAAATTCACCGGTCAAGTCTGTGTGATCTTCTTAAGCGTTTTTATAATTTTCTGACTTACACTTCATATTCTAGCAACAGAAATTGTGATTACCATCCTTATAGTTTCTATCCTTCATAAAATGTCTTACTTGACTCCACTCTTAGTAACTCCTTCTTAATCTGCTCAGACATCATTTGTTGGAAGCTTTTTCTGTCCTCCTGAACATGCTGACTTAGGTTTTCTCCCTAAACTATCCTGGTAACGAGACCATGACTGCACTTTGCACTTGGCATTAAAGCTATCCAGTTTTGTGTCTGTCTCCCACCACCTGAAAATTGCTTGCCAGATCTCTGTGGAAGGAGCATTCCTCATCCTTGTCAACCCTAATCTCACGCTGTGCCGTTTGTGCAAAGCCTTTGGGCACTCACCTTCACATGCCCAGTACCTGGTCCAGTACCTAGAAAACAAAGATATAGCTCATTGTTTGTAGACTTTTTAATTGTTCTAAAAATAAGTTTTAAAAATATTTTCTTTAATCCTAGGGGATTTTCATTGCTTCTTTTTTTGGGGGGGAGCAGGGGATAAGTGAATCACAAGGTCCAATACACTGGGAGCATAAAGAATCCTAGAAGCGAGGACAGGTGAGTCTGAGATAGGGAAGAGCATCTGCATACAGGGTCGAGTCTACGAATATCCTCACCAGCTGAGTTCTCAGGGAGCATCATTTTGTAATACAGTGCCCACAGTCTCCTTTTAAATCGTGAGACTTCACAGTTCAACTCCATACTACTTACTTGGTTTTCTTGTACATAACACAGAAACACCAGGCACAGTGGGGAAAGTGTGATTTTTTTTCCTTTTAAATTATTAAAAGCATCATTAATTGATATGCTAATAACATCTTGGCTGGCCTTACATTCTAACTGATAAGCAGAGGACCTCAGAGTATATCTGGAAGGGTCTAGTTTTGGAAGCAATTTGATATTCTGAGAAACTCATAAATTAATATTTCATGAAATTACTTGCCTGAAGCTTTTCTTTGCATTCCAGTTAATCTCCTCAGTACTTTAGATTTCGTCCCACAAGCCGAGGTCAAAGGGAGCCTTATTTGCATATGCACTTATACACATATACAAATGAGAAAAAGCATACTGCCTTGAGTCTGTTCCAACTCTTAGTGACTCCATTGGACAGGGCAGAACTGTCCCTGGGGTGGTTTCTGAGACTGTAACTTATTACTGGAGTAGAAAGTCTTATCTTTCTTGGGGAAGTTGGTGGTTTTGAACTGCTGACCTTGCCTTTCAGTCCAACAGATAAGTGCGATGCCAGCACTGTTCCTCATGCACATATGCAAAGGCTTGCAGACCATTGGTGGAGAACATCCCCTATTTTTTAAACTCCATTGTTCTGTGGACTTGTGAAGCGCCCTCCTACAGCAAACATCTACCTCCCTGAATATACTCAGCCTCAGAGAAGTCATCTTTTTCTTTAGGCCAAGCAAAATCTCTTTCAGGAGTCTTTTAATTGCATACAAATAATGGGTCCACATCTATGCTGCATATAGTGACCAAAGGAAACCGTGGCATGTGTAGGAAACTAATGTGTGCTGGCATTGTCCAGTGTGAAAAACCACATTATGCACATGTCACATGTGCAAAAATATGCTATTTATTTTTACCTGCAAGTAACATTTAGGGAACTCCCATTAGGTGGAAATGACCTCCATTAATGTTCCTTTCAGGAGGCAAAATAGGGTCACTCCATAGATTCATATTTTTAAATGCAAGAAAATTTAATAATAACTAACTCAATATTCTTGAAGATAGGAACTAAAACACAAATGCAGATCCCAGAAATAGAGTTACACCGACATAGTCAACTGATCTTTGACAAATGAGCAAAAGCAATCTTTGGGGGGGGGGGGGCATCACTGCCCTCTGGTTGTCGTGGGAGCTACCCAGCGCTGCATCTGAGAGCTGCCACTGGATTTGAACCACCGAGCCCGCGGGCCTCAGTCCCGCACTCAACCACTACACCACCGGGGCTCAGCCCAAGCAAAAGCAATCTTACGCAGTCTTTTCAACAAATGGTACTGGAGTAACTGGAGACCCACATCAAAATAAAAAAGTGTCTAGACACATATCATACATCTTTCACCCCCAAAAGTATCTCTCTGCAATCTTCAGCTCAAGAAGTGAGATAATGAAGGGCAAGCTGTTTGAAAAGCGTCACAAGACACACACCTTATGCCACTGCTGGGGTTGCAGGGTCTACCGCCTTCAGAAGCCAACGGGAGGCCACTAAGGCTGCCTGGGAAAGCACTAGACAAAGCCTAGCTGGAGCGCCAAGGCTCAAAAGTGAAATCCCACCAGTGCAGGTTGAAGAGGACACCTGAAAACTGTATACTGCAGATTCAGCCATACATTTCACAAAGACACACTTCACTTCAGAGGGCAGCTGATTAGAGCAGACAGTTCATCTTAGGGATGTTAACATGTATATGGTACAATAAATGTTTTCATGTACTTTCACAAATGAACTCAAAATGGGCCAGAGTCCTAAAGGTTTAACATTTTTTAAACCGCAAAATAACTTCTATACTAGAGAAGATTTAAGTGTTCAGAGGATTGGCAATGAGTTTTTAGATACAAGTTCAGAACCAACAATCCACAGAGGAAAAATGGAGGATGGGTTTCATGATTTTTTTTTTAATTCTGCTCTGGAAAAGACACTATTAAAAGAATGAAAAGGGAAATCTCACACTAGAGAGAAGATATTTGCAAACCAGACATCTGATAGAGGGTTTGTATTCTTAGTATATTAAAAAATTAAAATTTGGGCTGAGTCCCGGTGGCGTAGTGGTTGTGCGCAGGACCGCGGCCCACTGGGATGGAGGTTCAATTCCAGCTCACAGGAGCAAAGGCTGGGCCTCCTACTCCCACCACCAGAGGGCAGTGATGCCTAAAAGAAATAATAAATAAAATTCAACAAGCAAAAAAAACTTTAACGGGCAAAAAGATCTGAACAGATACTTCATCAGAAAAGATATTCGGATGACAACTAAGCATATGAAAAGATGTTCAACATGTCAGTAGAGAATTGCACATCAAGGAGAGCACTACACACCTATTAGAATGGCTAAAATCTAAAACACCACCACAAATAGAGGCAGATACAAAGCAACAGGGTCTCCCCATGGCATTGAAGGTGGGAACACAAAACGGTAGACAGTCTGGTGCTCTTACAAACCTGAAAAGTGTCCTAACTTAACCCTAACTTAAAGCAATAGCACTTCTAGGCACTTGCCTGCATGGCGAAAACTCAAGTCCATGCAAAAATCTACGCCCAACTCTTTGTATTGCTTTCATTCAGACTGATCAAAATGTGCTTCACAATTCTCTGCAGGCTGAATGGGAAGGTTTAGGGGGAGGGGGAAAGGAGACTAACTTAATGTTTATATAGTGGGTCATTTGAAGCATGGGCTTTCTTATTAAATGTATTAGTAAATAAAACGGTTTTTTAAAATTACTTTCAAATAAAGATTGCCGGTGGTCCACTGGGTAGGCACTGGCTATTAGGCAAAGAGCTGGTGGTTTGATGGCAGCAGGTAATTCTCTCTCAAATAAACTGAACTTGATGGGCTTTGGAAAACTGCTAGAGATCTCAAATTATTCAGTAAATGTGAAAATACTGATTAAATTCAAGAATGGGGAAATGCTCATGTCATCATTTCATGTAATACAATACGTACTTAATAATAAATGTTCATTTCTTCTTTAAGCAAGCTAGGTCTATAGATCTTACAAATTATTAGCTTTTTCAAGTTTCCCATAAGGCACTTTTCAGGCAATATTATTTTCACCCACTCCCCAAGGTAAAACAGTGCCAAAGCCATTGAAATCACATGCCAGAACAGATGCCTGACCTTTGGGACCGGACACTTGTTCTCGTCTCACGTGCTGGCGTGCAAGTGATTGGGCCTTTAGCAGGCTCCTGGCCTCTTCCCACGAGATGTCAGTAAGAACCACAGCATGAAAATAATAATAAAAATTTTAAAAAGAACTATAGCATGAGAAAAAGGATCCGGGCAAGCAGTTTCCATGTTCTTCGATGTTCCATTTCCTTTCAGATTACCTGACACCTCCCAAAAACACAAATCCCAGAAGAGAAAAAAGCTGCTGACACTTACTTTCTATTAAAAGAATAAAAAACTTAATTGGATTAACATTGCAAAGTAATATTTAATAAACAGGAGTCCAAAGAATCAAATACATAAAAGATACAGTGGAAATCAATCTTCATCACAATGCAAATGCTATTCAAATATGCAACTGTGCTGTTAACACTTACCTGGATTCTGGTTTGTTTCCACTTAGGCGAGGATTTTCATGCTCAAGTCAAACAACGGATTTTTGTTTACTCGTGGCCCCAACTTATAATGACTCATACCAGTGTTAGGGACCTAGATAGTAAACAATCCTACCAGTTTGGACTAGAACTACATCTAATATTTATAATCACTTAAATTGAGCCATGCTAAAATTACAGTCCCAGAAGACAGATGACCACCAAATTACTTGCACTTAGCCAAAGTTAAATATTCGTTAAAGATAACTAAATGTAGATTTCAATTTTTTCACAATATTTTTATTTCATTTACTAATGTTTTTATACTCAGGCCCAGGAAATAAATGCAAAACAGAATTGCAAAACCCTTGATTCCAGCTTGTAACTTAAAAACCCTTTTGTAAGCCTTTTACAATATACTCCATTTAAAAAAAAATCTAAGTACAAAAATTTTTTCTGAAAGGATACCGAAGTGTTACCATCAAATAATGGTATTAGAAGTGATTTCCCTTTTCAATTTGCTTATGATTCTAGTTTTCCTGGTGTTTTATATTTTGTTTTTGTTTGTTTGTTTTTTGGTTACTGTCCTGTGGTGGGAGTAGGAGGCCCCGCCTTTTGCTTCTGTGGAGCTGCTGCTGGAATTGAACCTCCATCCCAGTGGGCCACAGTCCCACACACAACCATATTTTCTAACTTTCTTCTGACCAATTTTGCCAATTAATAGTCTATCAAATAGAACTTTGGACAATTACTGGCACTAACCTTGTTTCCTGGGGTTTATTTTTAATTATCTTACAGTTCTCAACCTTACGAATGCCACATCCCTTTAATACATTTCCTCATGTTGTGGTGACTCCCAGCCATAAAACTATTCTCACTGCTACTTCATAACGAATTATGCTGTTATAAATCATAATGCAAATATCTT
This sequence comes from Nesogale talazaci, assembly GCA_004026705.1. Taxonomy (NCBI): domain Eukaryota; kingdom Metazoa; phylum Chordata; class Mammalia; order Afrosoricida; family Tenrecidae; genus Nesogale; species Nesogale talazaci. The sequence continues at coordinate 21,829 of PVJH01017320.1, read as the reverse complement.
ATATGTAGGATGTATTTTCATTGTTACAAATTGAACAAAATTAAAGGATAGTAATCACAAAACAATATATATTGTGAAATACTTATTTCTAATTACAAATAAGTGAAATTTTGTCTTGAAGCATGGTGTAGCATGGTTACAGTCTTAATATCACAAGAGGAAATACATTGCTACATTTTGTGACAGTATGCATAAAAAGCCAATGTCAGTGTGAAGGTTGAGTTTCTTTCTCGGCACATCAGAAATTCTCGGGGCAGTCTTTGCAAGAGCACAACAAAGATCATCTTCCACAAGTCTACTTCTGTATTTAGACTTGATACCAACAAACTGGAAAACCCTGTTTCATAAAGATTATGTTGTTGGAAATGGAAGAAGCAAGTACAATGCAGTCACAAACAGAACAGGATATGACTGCAAACACTTGATGCAGAATTTTGCAACTGGCATTATAGAAAAATCGGTTCTCGATGCATCATTGTTAAAAGTCCAATGAACGCCTCTTGTGCTGTCTTAGGAACATTCTCAACTTTGACTATGAATGGGCTTCTGGCAAGTGCAGATGGGGTGTCAGGTAGATTTGGAAAGTACGATGAAATTTTGTCTGCGTGTGCAAGTGTTCTTTCACAGAAATTATCATCGTAATCCTTTTGCCTGGTTCAGTGTTACGTTCCTCAAAGAAAGCAAATAAGGTAGGCAACATATAAATTTTATTTTCATTCAATTTTTGGAGGGGGAGGGGCCAAAGTGGAACTTTCATTTGCAATGATCACATCTTTTCAGACAAATCGAGGCATGTTGCATTTGGTCCTTGCAGTGCTAAATTTAACTCATTCAAGATGGCAATGATGTCAACCAAGTAAGCTATTTTCTGCAGTTCATGTTTATTGCTGAAAAACACTTCGAATTGCGTTCTTGCTTTCTGATTAAAGACGTTCTGAATTCATCATGAAGCTCAAAAACATGTTTTAAAGCTTTTCCTCTCGACAAATCACTCACTTCAGTGGGAAATAGCAGCACATTTTGGGGCACATTCAACTCGTTGCAGTTGCAAAGTCACTGTTTCAAGTGCGCGCCTTTACAAACGACAGAATTTATGACACTTTTCATTATTTCTTGTAACTCTTATGAAAGCATCTTCATTGCTAATATTTGCCGATGAATCAGAGTTCCGATGACTTTTGGTGACTCATTCGATACCAAAGGTTGAAATCCAAATCCACAACCTAGCAAAGTTAGAACACCAACTGTGCAAATACCACAAACCTTTTCCCAAGAGATCTTATGCTCTTTCAGACATGAACCAACAGCGTCAAATACATCATGTGCAATAGCTAGTCATTTCAAGAGGTTTGCAAAAGAGAAACATCTTTAAAGTCACCATCATTAATATACTTCATGTAAACCAGTAATTGTGAACAGCTTGCACTATCCATAGATTGATCAAGCTGGATGCTAAATATTGAAAGTGGAGATTTCATTTCCTGGATTACCTGATCAAAAATATCAGCAGACATGTCATCTATTCTTCTGCAACAGTGTCATTAGATAAGGAAATTGCACTTAATTTTCATAACAAATTTGTCTCCCATCATAACTTGAACGATGTCGTTGGTTGCTGGTAAAAGCAAACCCTCAGCAATGGTGTGAGGTTTCACTGGTGATTCTGAGTGTCACCAACTATGAAGCTTCAACAACTGCTGTGTTTTCTTTGTGGTACTTGCCACCAGTGTCAAGTCTGCCTTTCTTGAGTTAATCAGCTTTGCTTCTAAAAGAGTTGATATTCTTGTCGGCAAAGCTCGGGAGCTTGCAACAAAATGGCGTTAGTTCGTCTGGCTTCATAGATTCGGCTGATAGAACCTCACAACAAATAACATACCGTGGTTTCTCAATTCCTACTGTATTTATTGAGGTAAAATCATACTGTAAAATATCCTTATATTTTTCTTAATGTTCTTCTCTACACGATCCAATGTCAAGGGATGGTTTGCTAATGAAAATAATATATAACAATAGCTTCAATAACACAAAAGATACATGACATAGTTCAGTCAATACAGTTCATTAAGGTTTCCCGACTTAACATTTTTCATGTTTTTAAATACCTGCTATTATCACAAGGGGGCAGTGTTCACATCAACCTCAGCTGGATGGAAAAACTGATCTGCATCCAGATTGCTTCCGTGCTTGTGTGCAAAATCAGTTGATGATTTTACAGTACATTTCACATTTACCCAGTAATTATAATTCATCGTGTCATTTTACCTCCAATACTGCTTTCAACACAGTAGCTGTTCTCTACACGTGACTGGTCCACAGACGTACATTATAGGGCCAGTCTTGTCACATACACGTGTGTTTGTCTGGGGTGTGATGGAGTTGGTATAGTGATGTCATCACCCAGATACTATGTGGTTGTATCTGCATGTGGGCAGGCCGACCTGGAAATGAATAGTGATGTCTTGGTTTCTAGGACCATACAAAATATGTTTTCCTGGTGATCTTAGGCCACCCCTGTGAAACGGTCGTTCGGCCCCTAAAGGGGTCGCAACCCACAGGCTGAGAACCACTGTCCTGCAGTAGTTTCCGTTCGACACTTCCTATTTTAAAAAGTACCCTGTTGATTCCAAATTCTGGCAGCCCTCTGTGGCATAGTAGGGCAGCTCCATGAGGACGAATTCCCGGATGGCACCCTTTACAGGGACAGTATCACTTTTCCCAAGCATCAGCTGGTGGGTTTGAACTGATGACCTTCAAATTTGCAACATTAAGCCCACTCTTTACTTCTCATTAACCAGAGTTAAAGTGCGACCTTTAAAATAATTCTGCAAAAAAGGTGCAGTGGCCAAGTGGTTACGCACTGGGCTGCTGGCTGGAAGGAAGGTCAGTAGTTCCCCAGGCGGGTTTCTCCTCCTAGCCTCAGAAGCCACAGGGGCAGGTCTACGCTGACCCATAGGGTAGCGTTGAGTCTGAAGTGATTCCACCCATGGCAGTGAGCCTTTTTTGGTGCACAAATGCTACTATTTCTACTTGCAGGTTTGACAGAGTGTCAAATTCCCTATTAAGAGGGTATATGCAATGCGCTTTTTGGCAATCCCATATTGTGTTGATTCAGATTTCAATTAGTATAGCTTTGGTAATCCTACAAATGGCAGAGCTGAATGTTCTCTTGGCGCTAACAAAAGCAACAAGAGCAAAAATATAAGTTTTAACTGATAAAATGAGAGGGCACTTTAATCAAGGGCTACCATAAAAAAACGGTTGTCATGAGTTTCTCATTACTTCAGCCTTTCAATATCTTGAATAAATGTACTCACATAATGAAGTCCATGAAAAGATTATGTTTTTATTGTTTGTTCATACATGTTGCTTCAACTTTCAATAAAAGTCAATAAATTTGATTCCTTAATCATAAAAACTTGCTTTATAGATTATGTACACGGTGCCAAAGTCTAGTCATATAAACATCACAAGGATTTAACCGACTCTATGCACGGCACTATCACACACAAGAAGGGAGTTAATCAAGTAACATACATTCAAAGATTAAATGTCGTTATGCACAGTGTATTTGGCACTGTTCAACTACATCATTAACACCTTCCTGTTGGAAACATTCATAAGCCTTAGTCCCAATATGTTGCAATTTGTGATTTACATAAAGAACCAGCTTTCAGATTTTGAAGCAATTAAGTTTTAAGAAAAATAAGTCAGACTTGGGAATGAAATTCAAACCCTCCAAATTCTTGGAATACTCCACATAGCTGCCATCTATTAAAGTAGGTTGCAGGAAGTCCCTGGATTACAAACAAGTGCCACTCTTAAAGCAGTCTTGAAGAGGAATTTTTATATGCTGAACATTAGGTACAATTCCTTATCTAATGACAGTCAAATGTCTTATTATACAGTATATAGTGCATCCTTCCAAGCATATAAAAACAAATACTTTCAGGCTCACTAAAACATCTTAACATATTGTAATAATCATTTTGATGTCTGAAGATAGCACCCATTTACCTCAAACTTATAATAGGTTTTTTTGGAGGAGAAGGCGGCGGGAGCTTTTGGTGGTTCCTAACTATGGGTTGAATTAAGTCAGAGTTCCACGTAGGGACTGCCTGCCTATATTCAATTTGGTAATTTTCCCATGGTGGAGGGTTTCAAGAAGAAACAGACAATGTCCTTCAATACATATGAACTTTTCTTTAAAATGACCATCTTGAGAGCCTACATGAGGGAGGTGTAACTTGCAGTGATTCAGCTAAGAATTGGAGGCAAGCCTTGACCATGAAGGCTATTAAGGGGAGGGATATTGTGCTAGGAGACAGGTTCACGAAAAGATTTGGGGCACTATATCTGAATTCAGAACCTTTAGTGGCTTAATCGAAGTGTCTCTTCCTAGGAACATAACATGCTCAGGCCGGACCTTAGGGATTTTTTTTTTATACACAATGCTACATTATTATAAAATAGAGAATGAGAGTACAAAAGATCCAACTATTAAACCTTTAGCAACCTGGGTGAAACCCCTGTGTGTCATTTACCTCACTAATTTAATTTTAATTTATATTAAATATCTTCTTAGCAGTAAGGCCTGTTAAATTTAATTCAATGTCATATGCTTCAGAATATTTACATGACATTTATGCCTATCATATTTCTAAGAGGCATGACTTCAGTCTTCAACTAAGGCAAACAGAGGAGCCTCACCAGATCCTGGGTCGCAGTACTGAGAAACAAACTGAAAAAGTGCTGCTCAGGAGAAGGCTATAGCTGTACTCCAAATATGTAGCAATAAACTATGATTTTTAAAAAAGGTCTTCTACAAAGGACTGAGTGCAAAGTAATGTCACTGAACCAAAATTTAGTTCAATCATTTTTATTTCAAGTGTATTTTGAAAATCATAAATGGCGTTTTGTCATCAAAAGTCAAAACACATGAATTCCTCTTAGCTTCAGATTTGACAAGATTCCCAATCATGCGTTTCAATCCAATCGTCGTTGTTTTACAGACGTCTGAGACCTAGAAGTTAAACTATTCCATTTGAAAAGCACATGGGAGCAATGACTGCCCGTGTGCTGACAGGAGGGATTTCTGAAAACAAGCCATAAATTATAAAGAATGGTTTTTGTGCAAGGACCAGCAGTGAGGGAAGAAATATTTAAACACCTTTCGAAAGAGTGCTTATTCATTTTTAAAAAACAACAGAAACAGTGCTGCTCTCTATCATAAAAGAGAACCTATAAAATTAATGTTATTTTTTGTAGACTTTGGTAATATTTTACTCCCTTCACACACCAAAATCCCATTTAAGTAACTTTTTTGCAAAGTTATTTACTGAGTGAAAATCCCGAGTCTTCTTCACATAGCCCTAAATGTACTATTCCCAAACGTACAGGTTACTTTTGAAGACAAGAGCTGCCTTGGTAATGTCCGTCAAATGCCGATTAAAAAAAAAAATAGTTAATGAAAAGTTTTCAAAATCATGTTTGGGCAATCTCTAGAACATTGTCCTCAAGCAAAAGTTCCACTTTAGCCAATCTTCTTCTTCACTTTTTAAAGCGTTTGTATTTTCTGTCTAGTATTTCAATGCTTTTAGATTATGTATTTCAGTGTAATAACACTGTTCTTCTAAAATCATCTTCACAGCCCAGGTCAGACTCACAGCAACTCTCTCACGTTACATGTCTGACCAGAATGAAGAGACAGAAATGGGAATGGACGGATAAAGGTAGCTACACCCGCAGCTCTACACCTGCAAGTGTGTAACATGTGAGCAAAAGAGAACTTGGGAGGTTCCTCATAGCTAGCTAGTATGCTTCCGATGAATGCAGTCAATATATTATCCTTAAAAATTAAAGTTTGGTCACTAGGAAAGATTGAACAAAACCTATCTCCATGCTCCCACATCTACCCTGAAACAATCACCAAACAGAACTAATCATCCCATCCTCTTCCCACAAAAACAGGGAAGTAGTTGGGGTTGAAATTTCAAATCCTGAAAATTCCTGTGATTTGTTCAAAGTTGCAGGTCTATGCATTTCCTTCTTCAGGATTCCCCTCAGTTGGAAGTCTGTTTTCTCTGTCTCTGTCTCTCTCTGTCTCTCTCTCTCTCTCTCTCTCTCTCTCTCACACACACACACACACACACACACACACACACTCACTCTCAAGTAAGACACTTTTTTTGTTTGTTGATAAATTAGGAGGGTTGTGGGCTGGGCATGTTCAGGGCTTCACAGGTGCTTTGTAAACATCAGAGTCACTTGGGTCCTTTTTCTCCAGAAGCCTGGAGTCACGTGACGTGACCAGGGGTCACTACTTCCCCATCCGCTGCTCGCAGGAGGCGTACTGACAGAGAGCAGAGAAAAAGTCCTCATAGCTGATGTTTAGGTGCGAAGGCAAAGAGCTGAAACGAAAGAGCAGAAGCAAAAATGCAGTGAGTTGATGAACTTGTCATTTGGTCTAGAGAAAACAAAGGGATAATAACCAAGAGAAGTTAAAGACAGATAAAAACCAATTATGAAAGCATCACTGTTGCATGCCTTTAGATTGATTCCAACTCCAGGCCAAACATTTGTACTACAAAACTGTGAACCCGTTCAAGTACAAAGCACCCTGCCCCCGCTTCCACCAGAGGAAAGCAACTGCTAATGACTGCGAGATTCAGAGCGCACTACCTGCTTATCAGCTGCCGTGGATTCCCACTCGGGCTCACTTTTGTAGGGTCTCTATGAGTCACAACTGACCCTACAACTCTGTTTTACTTTTAATAAGTATTCTGGTATTGTATTGACACAATACAATAGAAAAACACATTTTAGATAAATCTCATGAAAGTCAACCTTAACACAGGGCAGAACAACAGAGCATCCCCGTGTGGGAACAGCACGCATTATGCTGACCAACCAGAGTAGCTCCAGCTGAAAGGCTTCACAATATTGTGGGTCTAATGTTTCATGGCCTTTGAGAAGCCCTCTTTGTAGCATGCAGGCAACACTTTAAAGACAAAGTGAACAAACATATGGCCACAGAGGTCCCTTCAAGTATTAAACATCAAACAAAATCTCTAATTTACACAGCTTCAGAATGAGGCACTAGACAAGCTGTTAACCGAGCCAAATGCACGGTCAAAGTAAGAGTCACCCTCAGAGTTCAAAGGTCAGGTACACCCCAAAAGAATTGTCCTCCCGTGAAGGAACTCCTGCCTGACCGTGAGGCTCTCTACCCGTGTTTCTGTCTTTATCTTCCTTAGACTATTAAACATGATACATGTTCCTCCTTCCACTCCTCCAGTACTCTTTCATAAGCCCTGCTGTCCACTTTCTGTCTTACTCATTCTACTGAAATGATTTCTCTAAAGGGCACACTAGGTGACACTCTTTGCTAACACTTGCTTCAAATGACCTCCAACTATTCACTTTCCAGAGTCCTCCTCAGCTTGCCCTTTACCCACAGTCTCAGGGATCCACCAACCCAAGTAGTGTCGCTACCCAGCCAGTGCCTCCAAAGCTGTGTGGTTGGTTCCGTCTATTCTGTTCGGGGTCCAGCCCCATTCTATGCTTTGTGATGAATGAAACAAACTCCCTGCCATCGCTGAGCTTGGTCTAGCAAAGAGTGACAAATACCGAGCACCCCTCCCTATAACGTAAGCGTTCTGTCACATACATGTACACAGGACCATGATATGTTATATGCTAAAAAGTTGATGACTATCTTCATATTAAAATTTAGAAGTCTGTTTAAAGTAGCTATTGCATAAATAACAATGTTTAAGCAACTTTCCACAAGTCACATAATTGAGCCACATAATTTCACATGCGTTCATGTAATGTAAAATGGATAGGAGCTCTCCTCATGTCACGATATATCAGGGCTGTCACCTGTCAATCAAGAAACAGCCATAGCCATTGTTTATGTATCATCTATGCTCTTTGGCTACAATGACGAAGTTGGGGCCCTGCAACTGAGAAGAGCAGCTGCGAGAGGCTTTACAGCCTAAAACTTCTCAAATATTTACTTCCTAGAAGTATATAGGAAAAAGTTTGCCAAATTCCATTCTAAATAGTCAGTTTCATTCTCACTGCTGTCTCCCTTACCCTTTCTCCTCTATAATTATGGCTTCTTCAATTTCCTTTTGACCTCATCCGTTCCCTAAATCCAGTCCACTTAATGCACAACTGTCGAAGAAATCTTCCAAAACCGGGGTTCTGGCATTATCAGCAGGCTCCAAGGTTTGCTTGGGGAAATTCAAGCAAATTCCCTACACTTGCACACACGCCTTTCAAGGTCACACACACACACACACACACACACACACACACACACACACACACCCCACTCTGCCATCCATCCCTTCCTGTTACTTCCCATTACACCCTGATTTTCAGGATCTCCTCCCTGTGCGAATGGGGCACAACTCGGGTAAGGAGAAACAGCTATAAACATCTGTTAGTGATCAGAAAAAAGAATATGCAAAGTATGAATTGATGAAAACTGGAAGTCATCAAATATAAAATAGAACAGGTAAAGATCAATATTCTAAGCATTAGTGAGCTAAAACAGACCAGTATGAGCCATGATTTACTATCCAAGGAAAAACACAATCAAGTGGTATAAAATTAATCATAAGGTACAATACGCTGTCAGTGCTAGGATTACATCTATCCACCATCGAGGAAATCCAATCAATACAACATTACAACATAAATTACTCAGCTATGCACCAAGCACAAAAACGTGTGACAAAAGAAATTGAAGAATTCTATCAATGACTTCAATCGGAAACTAATAAACATGCAATCAAGTTGCACTGATAGTTATTGGCGATTAGAAGGAAGGAACAGCAGTTGGAAAATATGGCATGGTGACAGAAATGAAGCTTGAGATTGCATGACAGAATTTTGCAACACTAATGATTTGTTCATAGCAAATGCATTTTTTCAATAACACAAAAGTCAACTATCCATATGAACTTCTCTAATGGAAGATACAGAAATCAAACTGACTACCTTAGTGGGAAGAGACTTTGGAGCAGATCAATTTCAGAGCTAAAACCAGGCGAGGAGCTGGTGGTGAAACAGACCATCAATTCATATATAAGTTCAGAATAAAATTGAATAAAATTAAAACAAATTCATAAGACCCAAGATGTAATCTTGAATGTATCCCACCTGAATTTTGGGACTATCTCAAGAAGAGATGTGATTAGTGAACACTAATGACGTAAGACCTAATTAGGTGTGGGAGGACATCAAAACTATCATTCATGATGACAGCAAAGAGTCATTTAAAAGATGGGAAAGAAAAACGCAAAGTGGGTATCAGAAGAAACTCTGAAATTTGCCCGTAATTGTACAGCTTAAACAAATGAACAGATGATGAAGTGAAGAAGCTAAACAGAAAATGTCAAAGGGCAGCTCAAGAGGACAAAATCAAATATTAAAAAGAAATGCACAGAGACCAAGAATTAGAAAATTAAAAAGGAAGAACACAGTGCGTATTTAAAGTGAAAAAGTTCAAGCCGCACTGAAAGCATGAGCTCCAGGAATTGATGGAATACCATTGAACTGTTCCAATGAGCTGACAACGCCCTGGAAGCACTCACTTGTCTATGCCAGCAAATCTGGAAGACAGCTACTTGGCTGACTGGAAGAGATCCTTGCGTGTGCCCATTCCCAAGAGAGTATCAGACAACAGAGTATCATGATATTGCCAGCAAGTCAAATTTTGCTGGAGATGACCCAACAACAAGTAGAACAGGACATTGAAAGGGAGCTGCCAGAGGTTCAGGCTGCTTTCAGAAGAGGATCTAGAACAAGAGATATCACTGACGATGTCAGATGGATCTTGGCTCAAAGCAGAGAATACCAGAAAAATGATTACTTGTGCTTTATTCACTATGGCATGGCATTCGATTCTATGGGCCATAATAAACTATGAATATCCTTGAGGAGAATGAGAATTTCAGAACACTACATGTGGAATTTATACACGAGCTAAGAGGCAGTTGTGCAAACACAGAATAAAAGGGATATTGCATGGTTTAGAATCAGGAAAGGTATGCATCAGGGCTGTATTCTCTCATACTTATTCAATCTGAATTAAATCATCTGAAAAACTCGACTATATGAGGATTAAATGTGGCATCAGGATTGGAGTAAAGCTTATTAACAATGTGCAAAGTGCAAATGACACAATCTTATTTGCTGAAAGTGAAAACTTGAAGTACTTATTGTTCAAGATGATGGATTATAGCCTTCAGTAGGGATTAAAACTCAGTGTAAGGAAGACCAAGATCCTCACTACTGAACCAGTAAGTTCATGACCCAATCAAGTCCATGGAAGCAGCAATCAAGTGTTTAATAGAATGCTGCATTGGGACTGAGCCCTGGTGGTGTAGTGGTTGTGTGCGGGACTGTGGCCCACTGGGCTGACGGTTCAAATCCAGCAGCAGCTCTCCAGGAGCAAAGCTGGGCCACCTACTCCCACCAGAGGGCAGTGATGCCCCCCCACCCAAAAAAAGAATGTTGCATTGGATAAATCTGCTGCATAAGACCTCTTTAGAGTACTGAAAAGTATTAAAGGTATGCCTGACCCAAACCACGGTATTTCCCATTGCCTTTTATGCATGTGAAAGCGAAACACCAAATAAGGAAGACCAAAGAAAAATCGATGGATCTGAATTGTGGTGTTGGAGAAAGAAAATAAAGTACCGTGGACAACTAAAAGGGCAAACACATCTGTCTTAAAAGAAGTATAGCCAGTGTTCCTGGGAGCAAGGTTGGCAGGACGTCACTGTAGTACATACTTGGACATACTGTCAGGAGACATCAGTCCCTGGAGCAGGATATTACACTTAGTAAAGTGGAGACGGGTAAGTGGGGGGGCGAGGGAGGGGGGCGGGGAGAGCAAAGGAAAGGAAGACCCTTAAACAAGTGGCTACAACAATGGCCTCAGGGATAGGAGCAACTGTGAGGCTGGTCCATGGCTACAGTGTGCTGTTCTGCTATCCACAGGGTGGCTATGCCTCAGAATCAAATGGAGAGCACCCAACCAAGCTTGTGTGTGGCCAGTTCCATTACCGAGTCTGTAAAGTGCCATGCTCATCTGCTCCTGCCTCACCCCGCTGTTCCCTCCCAATCCCCTGTACTTGCCCTCTTCTCAGATCGCACAATCAGACCCAGCTCACAGCTCTTCTACAGAATCAGCAACTCTATTCAACAGGGTACCTTTTGCTTCTGTGCTCGTATGGCAATGAGTGCCAATACCAAACGTTTGCACAAACGTGTCCCCCTTCTGTCTAACTCATATTTGTCTTTATTTTACAACTAAATATTATGAAGAACACTGGGAGTGGACTCTGCATTAAAGTTCTCTGGAAATGCCTCCTACATGGAATCTAGTGTTAGGATCAAATAACCTGCTGAATTGATTCCAAATTAATACACTTCTAATTACTTACATAATCTCAGTCAATCTGATGTGCCATGGAAGAAAGCCCAATGTGCTGTCCACAGGGCCAAACTTCAATACTAAATCAGGATCAGGAAATCCATTTGAACCTTGGGGATTAGGAAACATATATGAATTCATTTTGCTTTGCTTACTTTAGACAAAATAAATCACCGTGATCACTATCATTATTCAAATTGGCTTATGCTTACAGCATATCTGTTTTTCTCAAAAGTTTTGACTGCACGCACATGTATATTTGCATGGGTCTCTTACCCCACTCCAAAACATGTATTTTAAAACCATTTCCAAATGTAGGGATGTTTATAAAAATCCAGTGAAATGATTACCTGATAAAGAGGGGTGATTGAACAACCCCCAAAGCCTTATGAAACCAAGAAGCCAAACCCACCTGGCAGCAATACAATTCCAATTCCTAACGGCCCTCCAGGGCAGAGTAGAACTGCTCCCTCCTGCAGGTTTCTGAGGCTGTACATCCTTTTCGGTCTTTTTTAAATAAATCATTCTATTTGGGGCTCTTACAGCTCCTTAATAATCCACACACATATTTTACTTTTAAGCACAAATTCAGACAGTGGGAGCTGAATAATCCAAATGCATTGCGCAGGTCCTGCAAGGAGACGGAGTTGGAGTCCAGTCTGGGGGTGGGTCAGAAGGAAAAACCAACGTGTGGGGCTGAGCCCCGGTGGCCTAAGTGGTTGAGTGCGCGACTGCGGCCCATGGGCTTGGCAGTTCAAATCCAGCCGTGGCTCTCAGGAACAGCGCTGGGTAGCGCCCACGACCACCAGAGGGCAGTGATGCCCAAAATAAAAAACAAAAAAACCAACGTGTTTTTTTCTATTGAAAATTGTCTAATGTATATAACTTGCTATTATACTCATCTTCATTATCTCTTACTCCTCGCCACTGAGGTGATGCCGATGCCCAGCAACCCCGCAGTTTCTTTTTCATATTTATTTATCTATTTATTTATCATCTTATTAGGGGCTCGTGAGGCTGTACACCTTTTTAGGAACAAAAGGTTTCCTCTTTCTCTGAAGGAACGGCTGGCAGGTTTGGCCTTACAGTTAGCTGCCAAAGACACAGCCCACCGGGCCAGCAGGGTTCATGCAGCCCCGTGACCGGCTGCCAGGAGGAGATTCCAACTCCCGGTGACCTTACGTGTAAAGTCTCTGAGGGCATTTCCAATGCTTAAAAATAAAGCGGGACCAGAAAACAAAAAGCACGCTACAGCTTTAAAGACCAAGGGTCTCAAGTTCTAATAACTCGGTTTTCCACTCATTTGCTTGTCACACAACAAGTTCTGCAGGTCCTGGAGTTAAGTCAAAAAACTGGTTAAGGCAGATCTGTCCAGCAGTTACTATGTCCACAACAGAGTTCCTTTTATAATTGGCCCAAAGTGGATTATAATAGTAAGCAGACCACGGAGAAGAACATACAGAATCCTCTTCTGTAAAAATAGTAACAGTAACCAAAAGAGAACTTCTAGCCATGGTGATGTAAAGCAGGTCTTGGAACCAACCCACGAGGAACTGCACCAACAAAGAGCATGGATCACAAGAAGCAAAGCAAGCCAGTGAAGAGCACAGGGGGCCAGCGGTCACCTCACTGGGGTAAGCAGTACAGCAGGCAGCAGTTTACCGGGGGTATTCTGTATATACGCTCTCTAAACATCCACAGCTGACTGGAGAAGTACAGAATGAAGGAATGTGGAGGAAATCAGGGTGGGGAAAAAGCACTGAAAAACGAATATCCATTCACAGTATTAAGAAATACCTAGGAATAAATTTAAGTAGATTTATACCCTGAAACTAAGAGCATTCTGCGGAGAAAAATTAACATAAAGTAAATGAAAAGATGTCCTATGTTCATTAATTAGATTCAATATTGAAGTCAACATTGATTCATTATTAAGATGCCATTTCTTCCCATATTGATCTACAGTCTATGAAAAGACCAGCTGTCTTTTCTGTTGTTATTGTTTTTTCAGCCATTTTTTTTGCCCCAAAAATGGACAAGGGAATTCTACAATGTACATTAAAACCTAACAGACTTTTTGTAGGCAAGATAATTTGGGGGGAAAAAAAGTAAAAGGGTGAAAGACTTATATATTACCTGACTCTAAACTTAATTTAATGATAAGCAAGAATAGGGTTCAGAAATAAACCACATCATCTAATTTTCAACCAAGGAATAAAAAAGGGATAATAAAAATGGCCTTTTGTCAAATATTAAAAAAAAAACCCAAACTAGTATCCTTTACTTAAGAACTTTAAGGAAGCCCTTAAGACACCACTAATAAAATGGTAAGCTGAAGACTAAAAAAAAAAGGAAAATGTATTGGCAGACATGAAAAAAATAATAACTTATAAATTATCAAGGGCTCATGAGCAAGGGAGGGGAGGAAAAAACGAGTTGCTACCAAGGGCTCAAGTCAAAGAAAATGTTTTAAACATGATAAGGGCCACATAGGTACAAATGTGCTTGACACAATGGGTGTGTGTATGGGTTGTGATAAGAGCTGTATGAGCCTCTAATTAAATGATCTAAAAGGAAAAAAAGAAAAAAAGTATTGGGCTGAGCCCCGGTGGCGTAGTGGTTGTGTGCGGGACTGCGGCGGCCCACAGGGTTGGCAGCTCACATCCAGCAGTAGCTCTCCAGGAGCAGAGCTGGGCTTCCCACTCCCACCAGGGGCAGTGATGCCCACAAAAAAAAAAGAAAGAAAAAAGTATTGACAAATCATATAAAGTATCTGCATCACATATATAAAGAATCCTTAAAGATCAATAGCAAAACAGTCATTACACTCAAGACCAGCATGATATTTGAAAGCCTCTTTAAATCTCAGACACATAACAGTATAAACTAACAATTTTTTTAAAAAAAATCAGGTTTTATATTGTGAAAGATGCCTAACAAGTCTCCTTGAAACGACACCCTTGTGGAGCAATGACAACACGTCGGTGGGTGCGCACAGGTGACTTACTAAGTAAACTGTCTAACAGAGCTACATCCAGATCTGTAGATCGCTTTTGCTGCTGGGCTACCAACTGGCAGAAGTCCCGCGCAGCTCGCACGATATCTGCTTTGCCATCTTCTGGGGCCAGCACCTTCACTGGCAACTGGCAATTGAAAACTGGAGAAAAGACAAACAAGGTATTAAAAAACAGAAGGAAAATAACATCTTCCTGACACATTTTATGAAATACTAAATTGAGGACAAAATAATAAATATTTCTCAGAAATAAGAATCTAAATTTTTCAGTTTCTATAGTAAAATGCTCTTAAGCTATTTCCTCCAAAATGGTCCCAACTCTCTCTCTCTCTCTCTCTCTATATATATATATATATGTGTATATATATGTGTGTGTGTGTGTGTGTGTGTGTGTGTGTGTGTGTGACAGAGAAGGCTTCAAAAAGTTTGTAGAAAAATTGAACTGAAAGACAATGGAATTTCCCCCCACTCTTTTGAAGCCTCCTTGTATATGCTACCTTCTTTTCAAAATGTGTGTGTAATAAATTCTCTAGAAATAGAAATTTTAACTATAGGCTACGTAAAACTTCCACACATCAGAAATGCCATCCCTAGTCATAACACAAGTATTACATAGTTACGGTAGTTACATAGGAGTAACATACAGTAACAGTAGTTACATAGGAGAGAAGGGAAAAAGGTTAAGTTTATAGGGGAACCAAATGCAATATACTACAATAGAAGAATAAACACTGTCTAAAGCACACACTTTCTTCCAATTCTGATTCTATAAAAGCTACTTTCCAGCCTGGTTTATGTGTTATATGAGAGTCATAGTTTTCCTTTCCTGAAAGTTATCCTGTAGCACAATTAAGAGAGAAAAGTCTAAGTACCTGCTGGTTATATATGGACAGTAAAGACTAAAAGAGCAAAATAAGAGAATGAAAGACAAAATTTTTCTTGCACACACATCTGTATGTATTACATATTCATCTTACCTTGATCATCTTTGTCATTACTATTTGCAAACTCTGGTGAATATTTGGAATAATCTAAGCCCAAAAGTTCCTGTTGCTGCTTTAAAATTTCATCCATTAATCTGGAATTATTTCTTTTGAATATGCCTTAAATAGAAAAAAAGACGTAGGTAAATCACAGTGAAAAAAAAATCACAGCGAGGTTCATTTATCCTTCTCAATAATCAACACATGCTTGTTGTGAAAATAACCCTAGACCCTGAGCCAAATCTCCTCCAAATGAGCAGGAAGAACTGACCCTAGACTAAAACCTAAAAGAAAAACAGAACACGGAATTCTGTTAATACGTAAGTCGATCTACAGGATACAGTCAATAATGGAGAAGAGTAACAATTTAGTTGTTGTTATGAATATGACAGACATTTGGACCTAGAATGCAGTTTAAAGCACTCACCTTGACAGATATATTAAGAAACAAACTCAACATCCTTAAGGGATTTGCTCAAGAAATGATAAATTCCAACAGTGATCTGGACTTGGATCTCTTTCTGATTCCTACTTCAATGTACATTCCCTGTAGACTTACTATACGTTATACACTATCACCTCATTTTGAAACTTTTCTAAACTCAAGAGTAAAAATGTACTAATACGAATTATGTAAAACTGCAGATAATAAGAGACAGAGGTAATCAATAACCTTTAGCAAATTCAACAGAAAAATGTTGAATGCAGTGTCTATAGCTCACACTTCTACTGAACAAATTATGATTCAATGGCAAAGCATGCCATTAACTGGCACAAAATGCCTTTGATCTTTCAACTCTACCCCGATAAATTAAAATGACAGCCAATATCTTATCATCAAGAACAACAGCGGAACCCCGGGGCATATATTTCATATTAAACCTCCCAAAATAAGCAGTAAGCTTTTGGCTACTTTCAAAGAGGCAACTTTCAAGTTTTTGGATCAGTTGGGCTTACCTATTCTGTCTTCTTGGTCAAATCTTACTTGAAAGCAGTTTGTTAAATAAAGGGAATAATATAACTATATGAAATAGAGCACAAAATCTGCTGCCTGCATGTACCAAGTTGATAATGCAAAGACAGAACAGATTAGCCACTTTGGTGGGGTAAGGCTTTGTAACACTTGCCAAGTTTGAGCTGAAATGATTGCTCAGAGCAAGTAAATGTGATGCAAGAAAAATGAGGTCAGTAAAGGGTGAAAACCAGGGAGGATGTTCAGAACAATGCTTAAGGAAGTATAGTTTGGAAAGCTCAAAACACTTTTTGAAAAAAAAAAAAAAGGTAAAGAGATATGACTGGTCAGGTCCTAAGTTTTGCTGTATTTTGCCTACTGATGAGCAATATGGAAATGTGTGAAAATTAATATTTTTAGGAAAATTAACATGAAAATTATAATGTAGAGATGACTAGACAGCAAACTATTGTAGCCCATACATCTGATGAAGCAATGGGAAAAGATTCACTGTAAAAGAATAAAGAGAAGATGGTACATGACTACTTACCATATATATACTCATGTGTAAACCGAGATTTCAGCACATTTCTAATGCAGTTTTTGTGGTAAAATTAGGTGCCTCGGCTGATATTTGGGTCAGTTATACTCGAGTATATACGGTAGATAGACAGGTGAATATGGAAAATGCTATACCTTTAATCTTGGGAAGTATAGTTTTGTTTTTTGTTGATGTTTTTTTCTTTTTTTATGTGAGGAAATATCCTCTGAAAGTGTTCTTAAGACCAGAGTAACCCAAATCCCACAGGCACGTCAAGTCACTTCCGATTCACCGGGGCCCTACAGGGCAGAGCAGAACTTAGTCTTTAGAGAGCCTCTGTCCCTGGCACACACTCAACTGCAAGAGGCAAATGCAATCAAATTAGCAACAGGCCCCTGCAGCTGGGATAAGAACCACAGGGGCAGGAAGGTGATGCTCCTGGAGAAGGGATTCTAAAAGGGAGGGTAACAATGGTGGCACAACTCATGGAATACAATATCCTGAATCACTTTTAGAAATCTAACTAGAATGCATTCTGCTGTGTATTCTCAACAAAAATAAAGTACATATTTAAAAAGAAAGGAAATTCTACAAGGAAAATGAGTTTAAAGGAAAAAGATGCTTTGATTGCACAACTCTTCTGGCTATGATAAAACTCGTGAATATATGCCAATTTTCATGCCAATAAAGTTGCTGGAAAAATAACTACCACCTGAAGACAAATGTGTTTATAAGCAAATGTGGTAAAAAAAAAAAGCTGATGGGGGGCTGAGCCCCGGTGGCGTAGTGGTTGTGCACGGGACTGCAGCCCACTGGGAAGGAGGTTCAATTCCAGCAGTGGGGCTGGGCCTCCTACTCCCACCACCAGAGAGCAGTGATGCCCCTCCCCCCCCAAAAAAAAGCTGATGGTGCTGGGCAATCAAAAGATATAGTCTGGGGTCTTAAAGGCTAGAAGGTAAGCAAGCAGCTAGCTAACTCCAAAGCAACAAAGCCTTCATAGAAGAAGCACACCAGGCTATGTGACCACGAGGCATTGAAGGGATCTGGCAGGCATCAAAGAACTAAAAATTCTATCATTGTAAATGGGGGGGGGGGGGTGTTTTACAGATTGGGGACCCAAAATTCATCTCCAAGTAACGGGACATCCCCTTACAGAAGGGTTGCAGGAAGAAGATGAGTCAGTCAGAGTGTAGTGTAGCAATAATGAAACATTCAACTTTCCTCTAGTTCTTCAAAGCTCTGCCCCCCCCCGCCCCCCAACATGATCCCAATTCTACCTTACAAATCTAGTTAGAGCAGAGAATGTACACTGGTACAGAAAGGAACTGGAAACACAGGGAATCCAGGACAGAAGATCCCTTCAGGGCCAGCGGTGAGAGTGGCAATACTGGGAGAGTGGAGGGAAAGTGGGGTACAAAGAGGGAACCGATTATAAGGATCTACATATAACCTCCTCCCTGGGATAAGGACAAAAGGGAAGTAGGTGAAGGGAGACATTGGACAGTGTAAGATATAACAAAATAATAATAATTTATAAATTATCAAGGGTTCATGAGGGAGTGGGAGAGTGAGGGGAGAAAAAAAATGAAGAGGTAATACCAAGGACTTACGTAGAAAACACATGTTTTGAGAATGAGGGCAACAAATA
This sequence comes from Nesogale talazaci, assembly GCA_004026705.1. Lineage (NCBI taxonomy): Eukaryota > Metazoa > Chordata > Mammalia > Afrosoricida > Tenrecidae > Nesogale > Nesogale talazaci. Next base: position 3,237 of record PVJH01017320.1, on the reverse strand, counting down.
TACATATGTGCTTGACATACAATGAGTCTATGTATGGACTGTGATGAGTTATGAGTCCCCAAATAAAATGATTTTTTAAAAAAATAGCTACTGTATATACTCTAGCATAATCCAACCTGAATATCAGCCAAGGCACCTAATTTTACCACAAAAACTGTATTAAAAATGTGCTGAAAACATAGAAACAGCAAAGTCCACATGCAGGAAGCACACCAGCATGCATGATCAAGAGGGGCCGAAGGGAGCAGATATCGAGAACCAAAGAACAAGAATCACATCATCACATAGGAGGAGGAGAGCAGGGTGGGGACCTAAGGCCCACTGGTGGGTAATTGGTCACCCCTTTACAGGGGAGTCACGGGGAGGAGACAGACCAGTCGGGGGGCAGCCAGGCAGTGATGATGCATACAAGTTTCCTCTCGTTCCTGAAGCCTTCCTCCCCGTCCCCCAACCATCATGGGCCCAACTCTACCTTGCAAATCCAGATGGACTGGAGAAGTCACACTAGTATAGAGGGGAGCTGGAGATATGGGGAAACCAGGATGGATGGGCCTCTTCGGGCCAGTGGTTAAGATTGGAGCTACTGGAAGGGTAGAGAGAAGGTGGGGTAGAGAGACGGAACCAACAGCAAGGATATTCACACAAGCTCCTATTTGAAGGACGGGCATCAGGGGAGTGGGTTGGGGGAGAGGTCGGGCAGTGTACGATATGACAGAACAATAACAGTGTATAAACTATTGAGGGTTGGAGGGGAGGAGAGACCAGGGGAAGAGGGGAAGGAATGGAAAAGCCCATACTAGAGGCTTAAGGGAAAAGGTGGACGATTGGAGAACAATAATAGAAGTGGACATGTGAGGGTGCTTGACGAGTATGCTTATTTATAGATTGTGAAAAACGATGTATGAGCCCCCAATAAAATGATTGGAAAAAAAAAAAGAAAAAATGTGCTGAAAAACTCAGCTAATACACGAGTATTGGCAGTAATTTTGAGACCATATGGATTAAATTTGGTGTCCCTCATCAAAGTCAGCATTCACTAACGATTCTCATTATGTTGTATGCTGTGAGTCAGTTCCAACTTGGAGCAACTGTAAGACACACTAGAGCCACCCCAGAGGGTCTCCTAGATGGAAATGTCAAAAAGGAGCTCTGGTGGCGCAGTGGGATGAAGGTTGGGCTGTTCCTCTCAAGGTCAGTGGTTCATAAAAGCACCAGCTGCTCCGTGGGGAAAGATATTGCCTTCTGTCAATATGTATACCCTTGGAATCCTATACAGGGTCATTGTGAGTCAGAATTGACTGATGGCAGTGAGCTAATCTTCTTCAAAGCACAGACGGCAAGACCTTGCCTTATATACTTTGGACAGGTAATCAGGAGGGTCCAGTCCCTGAAGAAGGTCATCAGCTTAGCTAAGTCGAGGGTCAGTGAAAAAGAAGCCTCGCCACGAGATGGGCGGGCACAGTGGCTGACCGATGGGCTCAGGCATAACAATATCTGCTGAGCATGGTGTACACTAAACCAGGCAGCGTTTTGCTCTGTTGTACACAGGCTTTCTGTGAGAAGTCCAGCTGACAGAATCTAAGCAGTCTTTATGGGAAGGGAGCAAGGGTAGCTGGGAAGTTTGAACCACTTACGTTTCAGTTACCAACCAAGTGCTAATAACCACTTGCTACCAAGGATCCTCCAGCTCAAACTCACGGCCATCGACCTGATACCGACTAACAGTGACCCACAGAACAGGGTACAACTGCCTCTGGGAGCTCCAGAAGCTGTCACTCTTCTCAGGAGCAGAGAGCCCTTGGGAATCTGTTTGGGAACTGACCTTGCGGCTCACAGTCCAACTAGTAACCACTAAGACACTAGGTGGGGGTTGTTATAATCCATTGCGGGAATGAATTAGTTTGAGTTGACTAGAGAAACAAATTTATAGATACTCATATGTGTATAAGAAAGAACGAGAGCAGTTGAATATTGAGAAAACATCCCAGCCCAGTCCAGATCAAGTCTCTAAATCCGATATTAGCCTACATGTCTGAAACCAATCTATAAACTCCTCTTCAGAATCACACAAGACATGCAATGACACTGAATTCAGAAAGATCACAGTCCTGTGGATTCAGTCTTGTGGATCCAGTGACTGTGGAAGCATCTCAGCGCTGGCAGGGATCTCTCAACATGGTTCCTTCAGTGCCAGGGCTCTAGCACAGCTCCATGTGTCTTCTCAACAGGAATGTCTCACAGGGAGCGTGTGTCCCGCTTCCAACAACCTACTTATCTCCTGAGTGTCTCCAAATGAGGTCATCAAGCTGAGACCGATCGACAAGCTAAACTTCACCCCCTCATTCTTAAATCTCAAACTGACAACCGATTATTTAACTACCACAGGGACTTAAAGGGAAGAGCAGTCAGGACTTCATATATATATACTACATGTGTGTTCAAATATTCTCTAGGTGCCCTCAAGGAGGTGGACGGAGGCAGGGGCTGCCAACAATAGGCTCAGACATAGGTACAATTTATGAGGATGGTACAATGTGAAATTCTTACAGTTTCCTCCTCTTCTCCTTAAAAGCCTCATTGTCACAGACTGCCAGGTTATTAGAACAGTCTTCTTGCACTCCAAAAATCTGGCATACTGTGATGTTTACCTTTCCAACCCAATGACTGAAGATAAAATAAATGCATAAGCAAATATGAAGAAAGCTGATGCCAGGTTATTATATGATAGAGTGTCCAGGATCTTAAAGGTTTGAAGGTAAACAAGCAACCATCTAGCAACAAAGCCCACATGGAAGAAGCACACCAATAGCCTGTGTGATCAGGACATGTCAACAGGATCAACTATCAGGCATCAGAAAACCCAAAGCAATCATATCAATAAGAATGAATGGGGTCAGAGTGGAAACCTAAAGCCCATCTGTAGACAATTAGACATCCCCTCACAGAAGGATCACAAGGAAGGGACAAGTCAGCCACAGTGCAGTAGCACCAATAAAACCACAACATTCTTCTAGTTCAGTGGTTCTCAACCTTCTTAATGCCATGATCCTTTAATACAGTTCCTCGTGTTGTGGTGAACCCCCCAACACTAAAATTATTTTCATTGCTACTTCATTACTGTAATTTTGCTACTGCTATGACTCAGGCAACCTCTGTGAAAGGGTTGTTCGGCCCACAAATGGGTTGCGCCCCACAGGTTGAGAACTGCTGCTCCAGTTCTTGAACAATTCCTTCCCC
>PVJH01017319.1:9010-48721 GCA_004026705.1 Nesogale talazaci | reverse complement strand
ACTCCAGCGGGCAATGAAAGGTAGAAAAATTAGGTATATGGAAGAGGTTGTCTTCACCAACCATTTAATGCTAAACAAACACCAGCCGGCCATGCCGCAATCACAGGGCACACACTAGACACAGAGGGGGACAATCCAAAGCCTGGCAGCCTGGGACCAAGGTCACCTAGGCCCCAGTGAAGGTCAACCTGGGCACACACGCTGGACACCAGTTACCTTTCATCACACATGTGCCTGAACTCAGATGGACCAATATCCTCAACCACACACCGTCCCATTACCCCACCACCACCACCACCACACACACACACATGTTGCTGGGAGGGGAGAAATAGCAGAGACTGGGGCAGGCCAGTCACTTGCTTCAGGTATTCTCTTACAGGTAGGAGGGGGAAGGAACCTGCACAGCGTGAATTCTCACGACTTGTGCCCTCTCTCCGTGTTTTTCTCTCGTTTTCTGTTTTGGAGCTTCGCTTTTCGTCCATTTTCCACGGGGATTTTCGTTTCCATCGCGAACTTTTCCACAGCCCCTGCCATGCGCTCTTGCGCGCTTTCCAGAGATGGCGCGCGCTCCCGGAGACTTTCCTCAGGGAATCGTCTGTCCCTTCCGCTCGGAAAAGTGACTTGAATTTACAGCAGTGCTTCTGCCGCGGGAATCCTCTCAGGGTCAAGAAGGAACACCCGGGGTTAATTAACCACTCCAGAAACCTAAGGGAGCTGAGATCCCAACCCCTGGAGGCCTGGCCAAGGCAGATCTCCCCAACACCCGAGGCGCACTGGCTAGAACCAGCGCAGGTGGGCGGCCAGAGCGGGTTTCTGGGGTCTGCTGACAAGTTTCAGTGCCAGCCTCGCCCTGACTCACGAGGGGAGGCTGGTCAGTGGCGCAGTTCCTTGGGACCTCCACTTTCACATCTGGGAAATGGGCTGGTGTGCCGACAGACTGAGCACCAGGGTTGTCCCAAAGGGTTTCACTGCACCCCCTCTCTGGGAAGGGTGGAGTTCTTCCAGGACATCTGGTGGCTAAGGACCCCTGAGGAGGCGCGGCCCTCAGCTCCTTGTCTTCGCTGTCCCTGGGCGGTTGGACTCCGCCCTGTAGTGTCCCTCTGAGTCTCCCTCATTCTCTATGGAAGAGGAAGGAATCCTTGGGTGTGGCCAAAGAAGCACCGCCTCCACAGGACTGCCCACCCGTACCCCCCAAACCCCAAGCGAAGGGTACTGGTGCGGTATTCGGCCACCCCAGACACAATTCCCATCCGGTCTTGCTGTCCCAGCCGCACTGCTGCTTATGTTCCTCGGGTTTCGGGGTCTGTACTTCCTGAACAACCCGGTCTCCCTCCAGCCAGCCCGATGACGCTGCACCCCACCTCCACCCCACCCAGCCAGCTCTTTCACTAAACTTGCCAGGGGTAGGGGGGAGGTGCGGAAAACAAAGCTGAAAAGGCTCCCACCCTACCCCCCCATGCTCACACCCTCTGCAGAGCCCAGACACCATGCCAGTGTCCTGCTCCCCCTACTCATCAGAGACAGACAGACAGACAAAGCCACTCCAGCTAGATAAGACTCTCAGAATTTCACAGCATAAACGCCACATTATTTACAGCCCTCGGAAAGTTGCCGAGATGAAGTAAGGCGGGTGTGCGCGTGAGAGAGAGAGAGAGAGATCCCAGCCTCCGTCTTCCCATCTATGTAGTGGGTGCATTGTAGTGAGTGATCTCCAAGCAAGGTCCGAGCTCCCCTGACTCACCTGACACCCCACCACCCCCCACACACCACTCTCTGCTCAGGCACAAAATCACCAACTCCGACCCAACCGCTGGGGCTCAGTGAAGCCCCGCAGGCCTGGGGGCAGGCTGCTCCTCCAGCAGGTCCGCGGGGCTAGGTAGAATCTGCTTCTGAGGAGCCCACAGCCCAGGGAGGGGTGGAGGGGGGGGTGTGCGGCAAATTCAATAAATGGCTTCTCTCCTCCGGGGCCATCTGGCGATTTGATGAAAGTATTGGGTTTCTCAAGGCGATCGGCGAGTGCTCCCCGGGCGCCACCGTTTATGGCTTAAATCCGACTGGCATGTGGAGTCGGCATTACAAATGGGAAACAGCAGCTCTTCGCTTGTTCCCTAATGGGGACCTTTCATCACCCAGTTACCCTTAAGCGTCTCCTTCCCTATTGTAATTGGCCCTAAATGAAAAGCATTAGTCCCGTCAATAAAAACTAATGGTTCTACTTACTCCGAACGGAGGGGTGGGGACAAAGAGGGGTCTCTTTAAAAAGGCAGGAAGAGACTGGCGTCACCTTTCTTCCGGGACCCCGGGGTGGGGGTGGGGGACAGTGTTGGGGTGCAGGGGGCCATGTGGGGTGGGGCAAGTCCCCGTTCTGCAGTGTCAGGCTATGCGATGCGATCCAATAACATCCCCCCTCGGATGTGGCAAGTGACTTGCTGGCCCACTGGGGAGAGTCACCACATCTGTGGGGACCCCTGTACAACTGAGGGGGTCCTTCCCCAAGATGATTGCCAGGTCTTGCTCCCTCGGCGTTCGCTGATGGGTCCAGACTGATGGCCTCCGGAGCACAGCTGAGTGCTTAGCGACTTAGGGGGTCCAACACAAATCTTGGGAACTCAGTCTGATCCATAGCGAGGCACCGAGGAAGAAGAGGGCTGGAGCCAGAGTCAGGCTGAGGCCCCCGGGGCGTGCAGCCACCCCGGGATGGGTTTGAACCATCTGCCCCTGGGTCAGCATGTGAGCACGGAGATGTCCATCTGTCCTGGTGAAGCCAACCCCACCCAGCCGGCTCCCAGGGCCACAGAGGGGGCTGGGCGAGAAAGGGCTTTCAACTCGGCAAGGGTTCTGGCTGGGCAGTGCTTATAGGTTGGGCTGCTCACTGCCAGGCCAGCAGTTTGGACACACTGGCTGCTCTGTGGGAGACAAACGAGGCTGTCTGCTCCTGCAGAGAGCTACTGTCCGGGACACCCACAGGGCAGGTCTACCCTGCCTATGGTATAGGGTCACCGTGAGTTGGAAGGGAGAACTCTGAACAGTCTCCTCTTGTCGCCCTCTTAGCAGCAGGCCGCCACACCCCGCTGTCTCCCTCTCTCCCTCCCTCCCTCCCAGCAGCTGGACCGTTCCGGTGAATTCCAGTGATCTGTCCCCAGAGGAGCAACTGAGCGCTGTAACCACTGCGGCACTGGGGGCCCCAGTCACCACCCGCACTCGGTGTTCCCCAGTCCATCCTGAGGCTGTGTGTCTGTATGGGGCAGACAGCCTGGTCTTGCTTCGGAACAGCCACGGGTGGATTTGAACAGCCAACATGCTGATTGGTTACCCAGTGCGCACCCTGCAGCGCCACGAGCGCTCCCTCAAGGCTTAACAACAACAACAGAACTCACTGCTGTGAGTCCATGTGGACGCAGAGCGAGTCGACAGGGCAGAGCAGGAGCTGTCCCTGTGAGCTCCAATGTGTCTGGGAGTAGCAATCCCATCTTTGTCCCATGGAGTGGCTGGTGGTTTCAAACTGCTGACCCTGGAGATCGCAGCCCAATAGGGAACCACTGTGCCACCAGGGCTCCATAACTCTGAACGGAGCAGAAAGCCTCAGCCCTCTCCCCACGGGAAACCCACAACTCCACCAGGGCACCTAAGAGGGCACTCGGGCAGCCAGGAGTCTCAGAATCTGCTCCGTCTGCCCACACAAAAGCCACCGGGAAGAGCATCGGCCGGTTGCTTAACCAGGTGCATGACCAGGGCCTCCCAGGCTGCCCCACCAACACCCTGTCTCTTTATCTGCTCACCCACGGAAGGGCAGCTCCGCTGTTGCCAGTGTCAAGCAATCACTGAAGCCCAGGGACGGGCCCTAAGGAGTGAGAAGCAGGCAACCACACCCAGAGAGAACATTCCCTGGGGAGCAAGCAGGCCCCAGGAAAAATCCAAACTCAGAACTGAGAAACTCACCTGTTGGGGGAAGCCCTGAACCCGACTTGTAGCAGCCGTGAAATGGGTTTGGGGGACTTCGCAACCCAGTGGCCCCAACAGGAAAGACTGATTCGCATCAAGCAGAACTCTTTGGGTTCCCGAAAAGACAATCACCGAACTCCCAGCCATAGAGTCCGTGCTAGCCCATCGAGACCCTATAGGACAGGGTAGGCCTGCCCCGAGGGTTTCCAAGACCATAACTCCTTAAGGGAATAGAAAGCCTCGTGTTTCTCCCGGGGAGTGCCTGGTGGTATCAAACTAACCTTGCTGGTTAGCAGAACCGTGTAACCTCAAGTGAGGGGAAGCCCAAATCGATCTGGCTTAAGCCAAAAAGGGACTCCGAGGGAGCATCAAAAACATCCTTGAGAATTTCCACGATTGTTTTGTTTTTTTTTTTGTCCACTTTCCCATGAACTTTCTGGAGCCCCCTGGACATTGCTTTCAGGAGTGGGCAGCGTTTGGGACATGCGTGACATCAGGGATCACACAATGTCTTCTTTTCTTTTGCCACCCACGGCTTAGACAATCTCTTCTCAGAGCTGCAAAAACACCTGCCAGGTGCAGCCAGAGACACCACATGCCGTCCTAAATCCAGCTGAGAGGAACGGGGGTCTGCGTCTCCAGTTTCCCATCAACGTCTGGTGACTCACTTGGGGGAGAGTGAAGTCGGTGGACACTCACTTCTGGACCAATTACCCTTCAAGGAAAAGTGAAGTGCGAATTGGTTGACCCCAGGGTCATCTGTTTCTTGCTAGAACTAAGTGAGCGATGGATCCTGGAGGAAGTCAAGGTCAGATTCCAGGGAAGGGGAAATGACGGCTACAAAGCCAAGAAGGAAACTATCTCCTTGAATCACGTCATGGGAATGACTAAGATTTAAAAAAATAGACTGACACCATCAAGTGCTGACAGAGAGATGGAGCAGCAGGAACTCTCAGATGGTGCTGATGGGGACCTAAAATGGTACAACCCCATTGAAAAAGTACTTGACATCTTCCAAGGAAGTCACCCCCACCTATACCCCATGGCCCAACCACAGACAGAACTGAGTGCTCCTATCTAAGAGTCAAGTGCAAGACTCTTCACGGCAGTTCTATTCACAGGAGGAGGAGGGGGGAGGACGAGTAATGGTTGTCTTAGGTGCTGTCTACTGGGCGTCCGCTTGGAGTGACCTTACACACCATGAAATGAAGCACCATGTGGTCCTACGCAGCCCTCATGATTATTCTTCTGTTCGAGGCCACTGTGTGGCAACCACTGTGCCAATCCATCTTGCTAAAAGGCTTCCTCCCTTTTTAAAAAAAAATACTTTTATCGGGGGCTCTTACTGCTATTATTACATTCAGTACATCATCTGTATCAAGCACATTTGCACACAGGTTGCCACATTCATTTCCAAACATTTTCCACTTGTGCCCTTGGTATAAGCTCCTCCTCCCCCCTCCCCCCTTTTTTTAATGAATCATTTTATTGCGGGCTCACACACCTCCCCTCACGATCCATACATGCATTAATTGTATGCAGGCCTCATTTGTACACTTGTTGCCATCATCACTCTCAAAACATCCTCCTCCCTCCACCTAGACCCCCAATTCCAGCTCCCCATATTTCCTTTCCCCTTCCCCCCATGAAGCTTTAATAATTTACAAATTGCCATTCCTGTTTCATATTGTACACTGTCCAATGTGTCCCTTCACTCACTTCCCTGTTGGCCAAGCCCCAGAGAAGAGGTTATCTACTCTACCAAGCCTGATGTCCTTCTCCAGAAACTGTCCCTCTTGACAGCATGTTCAAATGATGCCAGAGGAACTCTTCACATCCTTGCCTCTAAGGAATGCTCTGACCTACGGGATTGAGTAATCCCATAGGATGTTGCCTAAACCCATGTCATCAGCTCCATCATGGGATCTGCTGTGGGAAGACATTCCATTGTAAGGGTTCAGTGCCACCCCCTTATTCAGGCCACACCCCTGGCAAAGTTTCCTTGAGGATCTGGTCAATTTCCTTTATAATGAGATGCTGTGGGGAGCTTCCTTGCTTCTTGCTCTGTCTAGCTCCTGCTTCTGGCACAGTGAACTTCAATTCTTTGGACTTGTGCCAATGGCCACCATATTGCCTGCTGAATCCAGGACCCATCGGCAAGCAGCCATCCGACCCCCTGATCTGACTGCAGCCTCTGGATCGCCCTCTATCCTGCAGCCACCACCTGACTGACTTGCCTTGGATTCATCCCCTGTGCAAACAGCAGCCTGTAGCTTTCCTGTTTTGTCTCCCTTCAGCTGCTAGAATCAGAAGCTGCCTCCACGTTCATTCACATAGGGCCCATGAACTTCAACCAGAATGGACTCCCTTCTTCAATGGTGCGAACCCGTCTCTGGAAATAAGATGCTCTCTGTTTACAGATGTATAAGATACACGCCCCTGCTTTGGTTTCTCTGGAGAACCCAGTCTAACACACAATGGAACCTTCCAAAGTGGTGATAAAAAACAGTCCACAGCTACGTGTGATAGCGTGGGAGAACCTCACAGGTCTCCTCTCAAGAAATCCCATGCACCTGGCCAAGAGAGTCCAGATGGTGACTATCCTCTTTGCACAGATGTGAACTGGGAGGCTTCGAGAATGGCACTGGCATGCTGCGTCCTTCAGTGATGCTCACCTGGGGGTAGACACCTGTGAACATGCCTTGCACTGGGCTGTAGAGTGGAGGGTTGTATGGCATCCTGCGGTGATGCTGTGGCCTGGACACTGGGCTGGCAACCACAAGGGCAGCAGTTCACACCCACCAGCTGCCCTATGGGAGGAAGATGAGGCTCTGCACTCTGGTGAATATGCAGTCTCAGAAACCCTCTGTAGGTCCACTTTGAACCGGAATCCACTCGATGGCAGTGGGATCTGTTCATTCGTTCACTTTAGATGGCATCTTAATGCAAATGGGATTTCCGATCGACGGGGATTTTGCAAACCCCGTAACTCCCTCACACCTTAGTCCCCTGTGCACAGTGCGTCTGTTATAGGCACCTGCTCATTCTCTAGAGAGATGTCTGGTGTCTTCAGGGCCACTCTGAGACGGAATGAACTCCACAGCACCAAGCTCTTCTGTTGTCAATGATGGGAAGCCAACACCGCATATAATCCAAGCCCATGGCCAGAAATTTGATTCTCGCTCCATGCGTGCCTGCGGAGACACTGGGCTCCACAGAGATTTCAAGGGCTGAGTGGGAGCAGCAGATTCCCAGGCCTTTCTTCTGAGGTGCCTAGGGGCAGACTCGAACCTACAAGCTTTGGGATAGCAGTCAAAGGCATGCACCGTTCACCCTCCCCCGAGACTAGATCCCAAACCAAGCCAGTGGCCATCCAGTCCGTTCTGACCCATAGCCAATCGACAGCACAGGGTAGACCTGCCCCCTGGGGTCTCTGAGGCTGTCGATCTTCATGGGAACAGCCTCTTCCTTCTTCTAGGGAGTAGTGGGTGGTGTCGAACGATGGTCCTTAGGATTAACAGCTCCACGTGGAATCCATGACATCACCAGGGCTCCTTGAGGACTATAGATCCATTTGAAAAGTAGAAGAGAGTCGAAATTCACTCATGTTTAAAAGAGCCCCTGAAGAATCTCGTGGGCTTTGAACCATTCTCTCTTCCTCCCCACCCTCTGACTTTATTCAATTATCCCACCTTCTTTTCCTTCCCTCTAATTTCCTTCTCTATTTATTTCCACCTATCATCGTGTACCCCATAAGCGATCCCCAAGCCAGGGAGAGAAGATACACATTGCCTGGGCCCCGGGGATGGGTGAGAAAAAAGGTTTGAATTTGCTTTGTCCACTTAATGAAAGTTTGTCTTTTTATTGCCTTCACTTCATTTCTTTCAGTCCCACTCAAGACCTGTTTCTGTCTTCTTCTTTACAAGTAGACCGATTTCTACCAATTGGCTTTAATGTAGACAAATCAGTCATGTAAATAAAAGCCAGTTTCTCAGGCACCACAGCCTCCATTCCCCATCCCCCGGTCCCTGCCCCACTATCTTCTTCTGGCAGCAGATCAAGAAAGCAGTGACTCTCTGCCTCCCCATCTTTCCCCAGCGGCCTCTCAGCCTGGAGCCAGCGATGGCTTTGGTGGTCACCATGAGCCTTTGACACTTCATCCCCAGCCCTTGGAATGCTGGAGCTGGAGCGGGTTCTGGGGTTTCAAGCCCACCCCCTCCTAGCTGGTGCCCCATGCCTCTCCCATGGCTGGGGAGTATAAGTGGATCTCATTCCTACCTGGCTCAGAGGAGACCTGCGTTCTGTAGGGTTTCTGACGACTGGCTTTTTGGGAAGTAAACACCAGAACTTTTTTTTTTTCCTGTCTGAGATGTTTCTGGCTGGATTTGAACCTCTGGCCTTTCTTTTTGTAACTGACAGTGTCCACTGTTGGACCTGTCCAGGGACGGCCATCATGCCTCATCGATGAGCTTCCTCTCATGTTCAACCTCATCCAGCAGAGCTGCCTGGAAGCCAAGTCACCTGTCCCCATCCGAATGTGCAGCACCAGTGCTGCAGGACAGCCCAGGAAACCATGGTCTAACACCTCGGGTGCGCAAGCCTGGTCACAGATACTGGGAGGGAGCTGGGAGCACATTCAGGCCTCACACCACCCGGGGGCTTAATGTCATCATCCACCAGCATGGGCGTCAGGTATCCTTGCGTGGAGAAAGTCTATGTGTCTGCAGTGCCAGGAACTTTATGACCCACCCACCAGGCTCCAGGAGGGCAGGACTCCTGAGTGATGCCATCAGATCTGTACCCACCACCATGTGTTGCTGTGGAAATGCCACTCTATCTTGGGTACCTCAGGTACCAGCCAGGTCTGCTGCTGTGTGTGGCTGGGGTCTCTGGAGAAGCAGAACCAAGGATGGGTGGGCCTGATTGGATATGGAAAGAGATGGGTGTGAAGAAACGGCTCACACCGCAGTGAATATCATTCGCTCCACTCTGGTTCTAGCCAGGCTTCCGACTCATGGCAACCGGAGGACAGGAAGCAAGGTAATGGGAGGCACGGGCTGGTGGATGCAGAGGCAAATGAAGTCAGAGTTGGCCGAATGAATCCACTGCCCTCGCTAGATGGAGATGGCTCCAGGGATGGGCAGGCCATGTGCTAGGAGATGCAAGCCCCAGCTCCAACGAAGGTGAAGGGCTGAGGAGAATTCTGCTCTGCTCAGTCTCTTTCTCTTACACAAAAGATCACACCCATCAGACATCAAAGAATAAACAAAATCCTAACATTGCATGTCGACCTTCCTGATAAGATCGCTGAAGACAAATGTGTGCCTAAGCAAATGTGGTGAAGAAAGCTGATGGTGCCCGGCTATCAAAAGATAGAGCATCTGAAGTCTTAAAGGCTTGAAGACAAGCAAGCAGCCATCTCGTCAAGAAGCAACGAAACCCACATGGAAGAAGCACACCAACCTGTGTGACCATGAGGTGTCGAAGGGATCAGGTATCAGGCTTCAAGAATTAAAAATTATATCATTGTAAATGAGGGGGAGTACAGATTGGGGACCCAAAGTCCATCTGTAGATGAAGTGACATCCCCTTACAGAAGGGTGGCAGGGAGATGAGTCAGTCAGAGAACAGTGTAGCAATGATGAAATATGCAACTTTCCTATATTTCTTAAATGTTCCTTCCTTCCCACTACCATGATCTGAATTCTACCTTACAAATCCGGTCAGACCAGAGGATGTACATTAGTACAGATAGGAACTGGAAACATGAGGAATCCAGGACAGATGATCCCTTTAGGACCAGTGGTGGGAGTAGTGATACCAGGAGGATGAAGGGAAGATGGAGTAGAAAGGGGGAACTGATGATAAGAACCTACATATAACCTGAGGTATGGACAACAAGGAAGTGGGTTAAGAGAGACATTGGACAGTGTACAATATGGCAAAATAATAATAATTTATAAATCATTAAGGGTTCATGAGGGAGGGAGGGGAGGGGAGAGTGGATAGGGAAGGGGAAAATGAGCTAATACGAAGGACTTAAATAGAAAGGAAATGTTTCGAGAATGATGATGGCAACAAATGTACAAATATTGTATGGCTACAATGTACATATTTGTACATTGGATGGATGGATGGATGCATACAATGGATGGATGGATGGATTGTGATAAGAGTTGTAAGAGCTCCCAATAAAATGATTTTTTTTAAATGGTCGCACCCAAGGACGTATTATTAAACTGTGACTCACTTGATAGGTTGGCCTGCTCCCACCCTTACCCACCCAGGAGTATCTGGTTGGCACGATTCCTACCCATCACTCTCAAGGTGGACAGGTGTTCTCAGAGCATCCAGACTAAGACCAGGAAGAAAGGCCTGGTGGTCTACCTACTTCCCTAAACTGGCCAATGAAAACCCTACAGATCACAACAGAATACTGTCCCATCCAGTGCCAGAAGATGAGCCTCCTGGGGTGGAAGGCACTGGGGATCAGCTCAAGATATGGTGCTTCCATCAATGTGGCTTCTCAGCCATGCCCACAGGCAGGCCTCTTTCTAGGCTCTTGGCCCCTCAGCCAGTCTTGTGGTCCTGCCTGGGTAACTATTACAAAGCCCTTCAGCGCCTTGGAGAAGTGTCCAGAGGCATTCTACTCAGCCAGGAAATCGCCTTCCTGAAGGCACCCAGCCTGCTCTCTCTCCAGGGGTCAGCATGCCCACTGTAGCCACCTGGACCTGTGGGCTGGGAAGCCCACTGCACTGTCTCTTACCTGCCTCCCAGTCTGCTGATGCTGCCCTTTCTCTCTCCTGGACTCTACTGTCCTTTGTATTCTCCCTCCACCTACTGGGTCTAAGAGGGTCTCAGTGCAGGGATGCACAATTTCAGCTCTTCTCTTCCCCATGGTAATGAAGTCCTCAGGTCGGCTTCTGAGATTGGCTTCCCTTAAGCCTCATGGGATGGCAAAACTGACCGATCCCCTTGTTAAGCTTCCACATGCCTTATTTGCATGTCCCCACTCCCACAAGGGTTCCAGACACCTGATTTACTTTACAAGCAGGTTGTCTCATCTCCTAGTCGCTGTGGTCAGGTGCCCATGATTCGGCTCCAACTCAGAGACCCAGCCCCACCCCTGCCACACAATGGGATGAAGCAGTGCCCAGACCTGCGGCTTCCCGGCCATTGTTGGTTATACTTGAGCCCACGGTTGCAACCACTGTGACGGTCCCTCTTGTCAAGGTCCGGCCTCTCTTTTACTGACCGTCTACCAGGCATGCCGCTCATTTCCAGGGTCACCCCTTCTGAGAACACATCCCAAGGACATAACAGGACGTCTCACCTTCCTTGCTTCTAAGAAGTGTTCCCACTGTACTTCGTCCAGCCCAGATTTGCTGGATCCTCTGGCCATCCAGGACACTTTCAATTTCCTTGACCGACCGCCCAATTCAAAGGCATCCATTCTTTCTCAGATGTTTTCATCCATTGCCCAAGTTTCATACGCCTGTACCCCACTCCTGGTACCATAATGTATTAGTCTGGGTGAGCTAGAGAAACAGAGTCATAAACACTCATATGTGTATAGGAAAGAGGTTTATATACAAGAGCAACTGCGCATCAAGAAAACATCCCAACACAATTGAGTCCAAGGTCTGAAGTCCAATATTAGCTCCTATGTTCGACAGCAATCTATAAAGTCCTCTCCAGACTCATGGAACACATGCAATAATGCTGAATGTAGGAAGATCACAGGCCTGTGGGTGCAAAGCCAGTGGTGGTAGAAGCATCTCAGCACTGGGAAGAGTCTCCATGTGTGTGGCAGTCATGTGCTTATGTTAATTTTATGATTGAAATGTAGGGGTGGAGTCTAGCCTATTAATCTAGAGATAGCCATTGAGTAGCCAATGAGGCCTCTATGTGGGCATAGCTTTCTCCTGAGACTTCTGGGAAATCTTGTGGTATTTCCCTCATGAAGATGAGAAGCTATCTTCCCCCAGTTGTTGGGAGTTAGTCCGAGAGACGAGGAATCACAGACGGGACAAGCTGGTAGCGTTCGAGAAGCTGGAGGAGGCGGTGGAGAGACCACACAGTTTTGCCCTGGTGGAGCCAGACTTCTGAAGCTGGGGTGGCCAGATGGAGACCTCTGTCAGTGATGAGTTGCTTCTGCTGTTGATGGACCCTGAGCCCTGGAGGCGAGGTGCCATGGGGAGACCCCTGCCAGTACCGGGATTCTGCATCCACTGACCTGTGACTTCGTGAGTCAGAAGAAGACTTTATAGACTGGTTTCGGGCATATGGGTTAATATTGGACTTATGACTTTGAACTGGACTGGACTGGGATGCTTTCTCCATGTCCCATTACTTTTGTATACAAACCCTTTCCTTATATCAATATGCATGTCCTTGAATTTGTTCCTCTAGTCTACCCGGACTAACACAATGTGGCTTCCCTAGGTCCAGGTTTCTGACTCCATCAGAGTAGGTCCATATGGCTTCCCCTCAGGGATGTCTCACGGAGAACCAACCTAGTCGGTCAAGTGTCTCCAAGGGAGTATTGTCAGTGGAAAGTCTACAAGGAAGTGAACTGAGAGAAACGGAGTCTCCACCTCCAAGAAGGAAGTGCCAGATCGCCCAGAATTCTCAGAGGAGAAGGTCGTGCCCACATAGTGTTCTCATCGGCTAGCTCCAGATTGACAGGCCAGACTCCACTCCTACACTCTTAATCATCAAGCTGACACCAGATTAGGTGACTGCTGCAGTGGTGGAACTCCTCAACAGTCAATTGCCTGATTAAAATGTGAGTACAGCATGCAGTTTTTCTTCTGGAGAAGGACATGACCCTCCAGAGTGCTTCATTCTTGACTCACAGGCTGACACTTTGACGGCCCATGGGTTGTCTTGCACCAGTGTTGAAGCAGCTGTATCAGAGCCTGGACACAGCCCCAAACACTTGAAGAGCCACCCTGGACCCAGCTCAAACTCACTGCCACCGAGCCGAGGCCACCTCCCTGTGATCCTAGAGGTCAGGGTGGAACTGCCCCTGTGGGTTTCCAAGTCTGTCATTCTTGATGGGAGTGGACTTCCTTCTCTTTCTCCCGTGGAACGGCCAGTGATTTCAAACTGCTGACCTCGGGGTGAGCGGCCCAAAGCATAAGCACAGGAGGTGATTGACGATACCGTGCCTCGGGTCAGGGGCACCTAGTCCCAAAAGTGACCGCTTGGCTCATTAACACGTTAAAGCGATCTTGTGCAGTGGGTCTGTGCAATGCAATGAGTTGGTTGGTTGGTTGGTTGGTTGGTTGGTTGGTTGGTTGGTTGGTTGGTTGGTTGGCTGGTTGCTTGGTTGGTTGGCTGGTTGGTTGGTTGACTGCTTGGTTAGCTGGTTGGTTGATTGGGCCCATTCTCTCCAGGCTGTCCTCCTCCATGCTGGTGATTCATTCACATCTGTCTGCTGGCCCCTCTGAGATTGGTTCTCAAACACATGCAAGGGAGTGTCCTCAGTGGACACAAGAGTCACAAAAGCATGTTCACCTGCCAATGAGTGGATGCCAACATTGCGACCCTTAGAGGACAGGAAACTCAGCCTCTTCGGTGGAGGACCTTCCTGGAGAGGAGAACAGGACTAGTCACAGCAGTTCTCTGAAGCTGTTCCACCCATCTTTGGATTGCCTGCCAACCGCTGCCACAGGGGCTGACTCATGGATCCACGTGAGATGAAATCCACGCACCTGTCAGTCTCTTTTCCATGGACTACGGACCTGGCGGCTCATCTTCCTATTGAGTCAGTGTCCAGGCGGAAACTTCCATCTGTGATCCCGTCCCCTCTGCCCTGGGATCACTTCCACAGGGGCTGGGTCACCTTTCTTTGGGGCAAACAGAGCTCTTTCCGGTTGGCAGGCTGGGCAGCTGCCTCCCAAATTTCTTGCCATCGACCAGCCAGTGCTTGTGGGCCCTCATCAGTTTGTTGAAACGTGGCGATGGGTAGCCCATGGACCCCGGAGGCTGGTTTATTGAGTGCTCGAGAGGGCAGAGTTTGGCCCCTGTTTCTCGATCACCCGCCACTGCCTCTTGCGGGTGAGATGAACGATCACACTCACTGCCGAGGAGGCGATGCCAGCTCACGGTGACCCCGTGGGCAGAGGAAGAACTGCTCCTGTGGGCTTCCGAAACGGTGACTCTTCGTGGGAGAAGAAGGCCCTGCCTTGCTCCCGAGGAGCTGCTAGTGGTTTTAAACTGCTGGCCCTGAGAATCACAGCCCAGCCTAGAACCTCTCTGCCACCAGGGCTCCTTGAGATTCGTGATACCCATTGCCAGAGGCACTCGCCCCTGAGTGGACGCCAGTTCATAGGGACCCGATGTAGGGTTTCCCCAAGACTCTGTAGCCCTGTATGGGAGCGGAGAGCCTTCACTTTCTCCTGAGACACTGCCTGGATTCAAACCTCTGACCTTGCAGTTCCTATCCCAGTGCTTATGGAACGGTGCTCTCAGATTTCTCTCAAGAAGAGCGATGGTATTGTATCATTTCTTCACACACCCCTTATGTGCACAGGCCCACCCCATCAGTTTGTGAGCATCACAAGGCCCGGGTGGGAAGGCCGCAGGACCGGTCAACGTGTCTTCCTGGGACACATGGGTCACGTCAGTCAGATGACAGCGTGCAGCCGTAGCAACATGCTTTATGGGCTGTGAAAAGGACCACGGTATTCCCACATGGTCCAGTCCTTTAGAGTCTACAAAGACCGCCCAGCCTCACGAACGCACGTTGACTCAGAGAGGAGGATACAGAGGTTCTGAGAGGCATGGCAGCTGCCTGACATTGTCCAGCCAGCAGGCACTCACCTGAGACAGACACTTGACTGAAGAATGCTGCCCTTCACAGCCCACACAGGCCTGGCTCCTGAGAATAAGCTGGTCTTGCTTGGAGGGTGTGTTATCTTTTTTTATTTTTTTTTTGGGGGGGGGGCATCACTGCTCTCCGGTGGTGGGAGTAGGAGGCCCAGCCCCACTGCTGGAATTGAACCTCCGTCCCAGTGGGCCGCAGTTCCATGCACAAACACTACGCCACCGGGGCTCAGCCCCCATTTTTTAAATTTTTTTAAGAAAAGATTGTATGTTTCTAGGAAGCAGCTTGGTGTTTTTCATGGGGGGTCGGGAGGACCCTGCCCCCAAATTGTGGAGACCCTTCCCCAGATGGGATGACCACGGACTTGCTCTCCTGGTACATGTCTGTGTACTTGAGCCCGCTGCACATTCCACTCAGGGCCTCTGTGGTAGGGGCAGTGGTGAGAGAGGAGAGGATAGGGTGGGGTAGGGGGCTGGTGGGAAGTTCTCTCTGGGCAGCTAAACCCTGGTGCTCAGAGAGATGTAGATGATTTGCTGCAACTTCACCACAGACTCAGAGAAACGTTCCCCTCACCCCATCCCGCCCTTGCAGCTGCTGGGGAACCACGCCAGGGAAGACCATCAAATGCCTCTCCCTCTGGCCTGGCACTGGTGGGAGGGGAAATCCTGAGAGCAAATTGCTGTGGTGGAAACAAAACCCGATGTCTGCATAGCAAGATGCTCTGTGACAGGGCCTTCTAGATGCTTCCTAAGGAAGTGCCTGCGAAATCAGTCCCATCCGTGGTGGGCTGGGGGTCAACTTCTCCCCAGGGTCTTTCCACTGGGGTGCACGCCTCTTTGTCAGTTACTCATGCCTCAGTTTACCTGCACACTGCATAATACGCTGATCTGGTGTTGGAAGCAAGGTCACCCACCGGTAGCTCAGAGACCTTGGGTGTGGGCAGGGTCCCCCAGGGCTTCCAGTCTTGGGAAAAGTAGGAAGGAAGGCCTGGTGATCTAATTCCCCCTCAAAATTAGCTCATGAAAAACTTATGATTCGTAGCAGAACATTGCAAGACCTGGATATGTCATCGGGAGGGATCTGGCATTTGAGGGGGTCACATCGTGTTTGAGGGAGTCAGGACCACTGAGGATGGGGTGGGCACCATAGCAACGAGAGAAGACCACATTGCGGTTCTGTTGTGTGGCCTGAGCTGACGGGGATCTCATCATCTAGACCTTCCTGCGAACATCGTGTGAAGATGTAGAGACGTGATGCGGGCAGCAAGGCTGGGAGCCCTGTCCCTGGTATCTCAAAGGCCAACAAGTTCACTGTGTTAGTCCAGGCAGACTAGAGAAACAAATTCATGAACATGCACATGCATGTAAGGGAAAGATTTATAGACAAGAGGAATGGAACATTGAGAAAGCATCCCAACCCAGTCCAGTCCAAAGTCATAAGTTCAATGTTAGTTCATATGCCCGATACCAGTCTATAAAGTCTCCTTCTGACTTATGAAGCATGTACAATGACACCAGGACAATCATAAGCCAGTGGTTGCAGAGTCTTGTGTACCCAGCTAGGGTAGATACATCTCAGCTCTAGCAGGGGTCTCTCTGTGGCTTCTCTGGCCCCAGAGGTCTCGTTTCATCAGGGCAAGCCCATGTGGCTGCTCCTCCAGTTCCTTCAGTCTCCAGGAATCAGGATCAATCAGCAGGCTATCATCTCATCTTGTCAGTAGTTCGTCTCCAAGGAAGTAAATCAAGTCCCTCTTCTCCAATTGGGAAAGATCACGAGACTTCCCAGAATTCTCAGGAGAAAACCATGCCCCCACAGAGGCCTCATTGGCTATCTCCATAGGCTAGACTCCACCCCTAGACTCCCAATCATGAAACTGACATCAAGTGCATGACCGCAATAATCACCCAAAGCAGGCAGGTGTCAGCAGAGCCTCCAGACCAAGAATGGACAGCAAAGAAGGAATAGGCTGCCCATGCCAGAGGAAGGAGCTGCTGCACCTTGTGCACAGTGTGGAAATGTTGTCTCATGTTGAAGACCTGGGGGTGGAAGACAGTACCTGGACCCCTCAGGTCAGGGGCCACTCAGCAAGTGACTCAGGAGCAGCTGCCTGCTCAAAGTAGAGTTGGTGACCTGACTGGGGTTGAGGCCATGGGAGTGGAACCTTCTGAATCTTCCTTGACTGAGGGAGCACCACCCAAGGTGGGAAGACACAGTTGACAAAGTCTACTAATAATTAGAACTTGGAATGCACAAAGTTCAGATCTAGGAAAACTGGAAGTCATTGGAAAAGGAATGGAACGGATAAAGATTTATATCCCAGGTGTCAATGAGCTGAGACGGACTGGTGTTCGCCATGTAGACTCAGAAAATCCTGTGATTTACTATGCCGGAAATAGCACAATCAAGGAAGGACACTGCAAACGCCACCAGGATGCACAAGGCTGTCTGTGATCATGCGACATCTCTCCGCCCCTAGGAAATCCGAACAATGCAACTATGATTCAAATTTGTGCACCAAAGCTAGTGATGAAGAAGCTGAAGAATTCTCCCAAGGCCTTCCCCTGGAAATCGATGGAACATGCCACCAAGAAGCATTGAGAGGAAGTGGGAGAGAATCCAAACCTGTGGGAGGATTCTCATAGACAAAAGTGCAGAAGCTGAAATATACATATGCACATACATATACATAGTGTTAGAATAGATTAGAAAAACAAATTTAGGGGGGCGGAGGGAGGGCAGGGATTCTGCCAGAACAACAGGGAGGGGGAGGCCTGTGGTTCCAAGGGTGGACCAGGTGGTAGCTCATAGGGGGACCACAAGGTCCATGGCAGGGCTTGGAGAGAGGCTGCTCTCTCAACAGCAGTGAACAGTGCATTTTGAGGCTCCTCAGGCCCCAGCAGGAGTGTTGGTGTGCACAAACCCGCACCCAACCAAAGACCAGGGTCTCCCAGCATGTGCAGGCAGCCCTGGCAGTGCAGAGGTCGGGTAAGGACACCACCAGGCCCAGTCTAGTCACTCCAACACCACGGCTACAGGTGATGGGGAATACTACTAGGGACCACTCTCAGAGCCTCCTCTCAGCTTGGCCTGGTGTGTCACCTGGAGCTCTTCCTACAGGACACTCCATGCCCGCCAACACGGGTACCACGCATAGCGGCCACCAGGTGCCAACCTTCCTCACCACCATGCCCACTATAGGCCTGAGAAACAGGGAAGGCCAGAATCGAGTGGCCCACCTGTACCTGTCCCCAATCAAAAAAAAAAAGAAAAGAAAAGAAAAACAAATTTATAGACACTCATATGCATATAAGAAAGAGCTTTATATAAAAGAGCAACTGAATATTGAGAAAACACTCCAGTCCAGATCAAGTTCACAAGTCCAATATTAGCCCATATATCCAAGATCAATCTATAAAGTCCTCTTCAGACTCACAAAATACATGCAGCAATGCCGAATGCAGGATGACCACAGGCCCGTGGGAGAAAAGTCTTGTGGATCCAATGGTGGTAGAGGCATCTCAGCGCTGGCAGGGGTCTCCACGGGGTTCCTTCTGCTCTGAGGCTCTGACTGCCATCAGCCTGTCTCCGGGCATCTTGTCAGCTGCACCGTGTCCCAGGGAGTGAGCAGAGAGAGTGTGTGTCCCACCTCCAGGGAGGAAGACAGGAGCTCCCAGAATCCTCAGGAGAAGGCCGTGCCCACACGATTGGCAGACTAGACTCCACCCTTTCACTCTGAATCCTCAAACTGACACCAGATTATATAACTACAACAATATATGGTGTGTGTGTGTGTGTGTGTGTTTATAGTAAAACGGCCTTGTGGCCTTGTGACTTTGTCTCAAGTACTTTGGGCATGTTGTCAGGAGAGGCCAGAGGCCATCTTTGGTAAAGGCGGGGTGGGGCGAGCACGTGAGAGAGGGAGGCCCACAACAAGATGGATGGACATGGTGGCTTCCACCGTGGGCTCAAGTTGAGGAACCACCGTGAAGATGGCACAGGCCTGGACCTTCGGTGTTTCCCTTCGTGGTTCACAGAGTCGCAGTGTCAGAACCCATTCCATGACCCCAACCACACCAGTCATATAAGCTGGAGATTCGTAACTCATAACGATTTACTGTGATGAGGAGGCAGCTGGGACCTTTTGCCTGGGGTGGTCATAACTACACATGTAGAAGGTTCAATCATCTGCGCGGCCCCGGCCTGGGGAAGGCGCCATTCAACAGAGAATCGGTGAGTGTGATCTCTATGACCCTCACCGTTTGTCCTGCTGTGTTTGGTCTTGCAAGCATCTCCCTGCTGCCCGAATCTGCCTGTCCACATTACCAAAGGGATCAGCATGTGGGTCCATGTGACGTATGTCCTTACCTGTCATTAGGGGCCTTGCTGGCGCCAAGGAGCATATGAGGCTTGGGCACAGTAAGGAAACTCCTGCCCCTCTCTTGCGTCGCTCTCCCCCGCCATCAGCTCAAGAAGCTCTCAGCCCCCCTCCCTCATGCAATCCCTTTCCCCATTCGCTGTCTCTCCACGTGAATGGTCCAATTGGCAGAGGTGAGCATGCTACCATGAAATGTGTCTGATCCTCATTATATTTTTCTTTCTTGTACTCTCTATAACTTTAATAAATAATAATTATCGCTGTACAACTCCTATTGAACCCCGATGTATATATCGGAGCCTGGCCTTCCTCTGGTACTGGCCTCTAAGGGGTTCACTGTCCATACTTCTTCCAAGATGTCCTTCCTTCCTTCCTGAAGTCACCCCATGGTACTTTCGATATTGTTCTCCAGCACCACCCCCTGGATAGATTCATTCTGCAGTCTTTCTTATTCAGTGTCCACGCTTCATCTACGTGAGAAATTGTGTCCTCCCCCAAATATGAGTATATTGGAATGCTGACCCTTTGTGGATATACTCCTGTTTGGAAGTAGGATTTTGGGGGTGGTGGTGGTGGTATGGGGGTGTTAGGCTCATGAGTCCAAATCCGTGTAGGGTGGGTCCTGCACCTCATCACTCCTGTGTTAAGGAAAGAAAAGATCACACACATACACACACACACACACACACACACACACGTGAGGAACACTCTAAAGAGCATCAAGAGGCACCAAGAAGGAAGCACTGAACATGCCCGAGACCCTGATTTAACATTCGCTTCAAAACTGTGAGCCAATAAAGGTCTGTTCTTCAGTCACCCCCTTGGCCTTCTTTGCTCGACTGACAGCAGCCCTGAGAGGGCAACACCATCCCATCGCCACGTTTCCTCGGCATGGAAAAGACCATCGTTTCCCTCTGCTGGGCCTTTCTTGTACCTGGATCCCAGGTCGGTTCCTGGAACCCGGAGCGCTAACAGGCAGGACCGTGCACGGACCAATGAGGTGCACGTCCTGAGCGCAGGACGTGTCTTACCTGTGTGACTTCTCCGTGAGCACGGGGGGAAGGGGGATGAGCGGGGAACACGGAGGCTTGTTTAGAGGGGAGTCATGTCTCCGCGGCCATGCACATGAGGGGCGATGCGGATTAGACGCTTCAGAATCCGTCCATGCGGATGCTTTAATAATTTGAACCAAGTGTTATCTTTTTTGGAACACGCAGTTGACTTGGGCCTTCTTCGCGCCTGCCTGGGGCACAGCCAGACTCCCAGCATGATGGGCTTCTTAGTGTCCATGTGGGCTGGGCAGCCAAGACGCAAACAGCTTCTAGGGGTTGAATTCAGTAAAGCTGAGCCGAACCAGCAAACAGCAAAAGCCCACCAGGATCCTGAAAGGAACATTTGATACCATCCATTGCTTGCATATTTTTCCCTCATCATCGTCCCTTGATGAAACGTAGACAGAGGCCCAGAATTCCTAATTGCTCTGCTGTTCCCAGATGGGGAAAAAAGAATAATCAACATTCATTTCCCGTGAACTGGGAGTCTCTTCTGTCTGGTTGTTAAGGGAAAGCAGAAAGAGTTGACTGTACTTCTCCAAACCTTTGGGACCCGTCTCTGGGAGCTGAACAGGTGCAAGGCACGTTGCCTTCTGACCGCTGAGCAGCAATGAGATTCGTCACTGTCCTATTCTCCAGCCCCGTGCAGAGCGCATGGTCTCTGGGCCTCTGGTTCTGCAGAAGGCCCTGGGAGGCTCCATCAGGTGCAGAAGCCACTGCAAGACACAGGGTCCCCCCTCCCTCCCACTCCAGTCCCTCCCACTTCCCCTCAGCCCTAACAGAGTTCAACGCTGCTAACACCTTCATGGCCGCAGCATTTACAAGGCCCAGTTGCCACCTCTGGCTCTAACCCCATTGGCCATGAAATCTTGGACGAACTGTTTACTATCTTGGCATCTCCTTATCTGCATTTTCCACATTGGTAGGGGAAGGGTGATAAGGCCGGGCCAAAACCTACCATAAAAAAAACATGAACCTCCTTTTAAAGTGTTGTAAAGTTGCAGATAAGAGGGTCTATCCGGGCACTTCCTCTCCCTCTGATCCCCAGGGTCATGGCCACTGCAAGGCCCCTCACCGCAGTGAGAGTCTGCAGCATCTGTTTGCCAGGAAAATGCTCATCCTCCACACATCACACAAGTCCAGGGGAAGGGACGAGGACCAGCAGCGTGGCAGGGGGTGGGGAGTCGGGGACAGCGGTTGTCCAGCAGCACATGCTGTCGTGAGGGGCCGTTTGGCTGGTTCCAATCTCAAGCAATCCCATGCATGACAGATGGAAACACTGCCCGCTCCTGAGACCATTCCTGGGCCCATAGTGTCAGCCACTGCCTGGCGCCTTCTCCTCCAGGGCCTCCCTCTCTCTCGCTGACCCCCACTTTCCCAAACTCAGCGACCGTCTCTGTGGAAGGGTCTCTTCGGACAACATGCCCAAAGTATGTGGGATGAAGCCTCACCATCCTGGCCTCTCCAGAACGTGTTGGCTGTGCTTCCACCAAGACAGGTTGGCTTGTTCTGTGGGCAGTCCACAGTACTTTCCAGATCTTTCACGAGCGTCATCGTTCAGACACATCTATTCTCCTTCCATCTTGCTTATTCAGCCCCCACCACTTGTCCCTCTGTTTGTCACACTGGGGTGAGGCCGGGCACGATGTCGCTGGTATTTCCGATGGCGTCCCCAGCATGGAGCCTCCGAAGAAGGACTTGTCTGTCCATGGTGGAGGATGTAGTCCCTGAGAACCATAGATGCTTAGCAGTCCCCGGACCCTGGTTTTCTGGATGCCTGTCCCTCTGTAGAGACGGCCACCACCCATCGGCCTGCCACCCTGCCTGATGGTGTGATGTCAGCACTTCTGCCGCCAGGATTGAGAATGCCAGCCAGGTGGTGGCTTCAGCAGCGGCAGAGTCGGAAGAAAGGTCAGGCAAGCTCCTTGCAGAAATGAGCCGTTGAAAATCTTCTGGGTCCCAGCCAGGGCAGGCTGTCCGACTCCCTTGCTTTTGGTCAGGTCACAGGGGGCAGCTGATTAGAGGACATCCTGTGGTGAAGGGGAGGGTCAGCAAGGGTGGGGGATACCTTTGCAGGGGGGGTTGACACAACCACTGCCAACAGTGCACTCTGCCGTAGCAGTGGTGGGGGGAACAACGATGCCTCCCAAGTTGTCTCCCCCAAATATACACTAAATTTAAGCTGCTTGCTGCACATGGCAAATGACTATACACTTGGAGATCAACCAAAGGAGGTCAAGGGTTAGCCTCCCTAAGGGTTATCAGCCATCTAGGGCAATCAGACTGTACAGTCAGTCCCACTCTAAGGAGGACCCACTCCCTTCTGATAAGGATAGCAGTAGACTACTTCCTTACAGGAGACAGGGAGGCCCTCCTTTCTTGTCACATGTATACCCCTAGGCGCCCCCCCTTGGTATTGCATGTACACCCCTAGCTCATCCTATGATGTGTATGCTGATTGTACATCTCCTTCCTGTGATGCCCCAGAAATAGATTTACATGTTGGTGAGCAATAAACTGGTGGACTCTCTCTCAGCCACCTCTCCTCCCTCAGTTCCTCGCCCTGTTCCCTTTCCCCATGTCTTTTCCTTACCGCTCCCCCACCTCTTCTCTCTCTCCACTTGGACCACCAAGCGGGACTGAGGTGAGCAGGCTACCATGAGATGTGTCTGACTCCATTATTTCTCTCTTTCTTGTGCTCTCTATGACGTCACAGTAATAATTAAATAATCATCGTCGTGCAATTAAGCCTACCGAACCCCCGGTGTTAATGTTAGAGGCTGGCTCCTCTGACACAGTGGACCTGAGGACCGAGCAAGCGCAGGCAACGTTTCTGTCTGCAGGACATAAGGCCAGCGGTGCCGTGACTCGGAGTCTATTGACAGCCCTTGTCTATCCACCTGGCAGACAAGCGAGGAAAAGCAGCCCGGTATCCAGTGCCTGCTCCTGAGAATCTGGAGTCTCTTCCCGGAGTTCTGGCAAACAGAATCTGCTGCTTCCAAGGGAGGAGAAAGAACATCTTTAAAACGGGCACGATGAGGTGCTGGAAGTATCAGCTAGGGCTTCTGTCCTGCTGTCCTCCTTGGGAGCGGCCAAGGGAAGCCTGTGGGGGCTCACCTGTCCCCCAAGGAAGCCCAGACTTTGGATGGATGCTCTCATGACCAGATATCAAAAAGTGACAGTGTACGGGCTGCATCAGTAATCATCCCTGTGGCACAAACGGACGAGAACTTGGCTGCTTGCTGAAAGGTCGCAGGTTCGAACCCACCCAGCCCAAGCTCTTGACATCTTGGTGGTATAGTGATCGATTACACATTGAGTGACTAACCACAAGGTCAGCAGTTTGAGACCACCAGTGGCGCTGCACGAGAAAGACGAGGCTCTCTATTCCCATAATGTGTGCTGGTCTCTGGGAAGGAGAGGACCTGTTAGAGCCCTTTGTGATGATGTGCGTACCACTTTTTCTAGAAGCGATTTAATTCTGGAAGTGTGTAATATGTGGATATTAGAGCAAGAAAATGACTCAAACAGAAAAGAAACCAAACTTGACCTATGGGTGAAGAAGGAAGGGTTTGTGCTTAGGGAGCATGGCTCTCATTTTAATGGCGGTGGAACAATTTGGAAAGGGGGCATCGTTATTGACACTGAATTATACACGTAGAATTTGTTGAATTGATGGATGTTTTGTTTTGTATATTTTGGCCAAAATTGGGGGGACGGAGGATCATAGACTAACAATGTGTACAGGGGCAAAGAAAATGTTCTAAAACTGTGGTAAAGATTGTGTAGCACTTCTGGATGCGGTCGGGCTGCTGAAATGCGTGACGTGTGGATGAAGTACTAATAAAACTGTTTTAAAAAGGGGAGCTACTGTCTCAGAAGCCCCCAGGAGCTGTTCTATGTCCGACAGGGGTGCTATGAGTCAGAATCCCCTGGAGGGTGGTGAGCGCGTAAATAAGTCATCCAGGCTGTTGCCCTCTGTCTTTGTTCCCAAGTGCTCCAGCAGCTCCGTCTGCCTGGGCATCGACCAAGGACTCTGAATGTGCCTCCAAAGGCGGGGGTGGCCCCGAGACCAGAGTAAGACTGGCAGCTTCAGGCTGATGGTTTTTAGGGGGCTAATAGGGGGCTTCCAGGCAAGGTTAATAAAGATCCCTGATGGCATAATGGTTACTAGTTGGGCTGTGATCCCAAAGGTCGGTAGTTCAAAAACACCAACCAGTCCTCAGGAGACAGAAGGGACTTCCTACTTCTATAAAAAGTTTGGTCTTGCCTGCTAACTGAAAGGCCAGCTGTTCAAATCCACCAGCGATGGCATAGGAGCAAGATTTAGCATTCTATTTCTGCAAAGATAATAGCCTTGGCAACCTTAAAGGAATGATTCTCCTCTGTCCTGTAGAAGTCAGAGTCCACAGGACAGCAGTGCGTGCGATGGTCAAGTTTTGTGTCAATTTGGCTGGGCCAGGACCCTTGGTAGTTTGACCCTCACAGAATGTAAATGGTTCCAGGCTGCCTTGTGCAGCAGAGCAGCCTCCCGCTCAGGGCGCAGCTTGATGATGTCCACTGGGGGGTGTGACAACTAGAGGGACTGTTAGACAACTACAAGAAACACTGGGGAGTACCTCTTCTACTTCTTGCTGGACTGGATCCTGTGTCTGGCTTCTTGGGACAGGGCCATCGTGGGGCCTGCTGGCGCTGGGAGCTGCTGGTGACCTGACAGTTTGCCTGTCAACCTTGGACCTGTGGTCTTCCCGGTGCCTGGTCCATCGTGCTGGCAGCTGCAGGAGTTGAGACGGGTCTCCAGGTGTCTGTATGATTCGCTGAGCTGGGTTAGACTGGGCTGGCCTCTTGCACGAGACTGTGCGGGCTGCTTTCTGGCTGATCGAAATGTTTTTCTGCGTAGAAACCCCTTTCTTACCCATACATCAGAGCCATTGCTTTTGCTTCTCAAGAAACCCAGCCTAACACAACGGGTTTGGCTCCAATGATTTAGTCTCTTATTTGGTTTCTTTTCCCCCTTGACTTTCTTTTGATTAATCAAATATTTTACTATTCATTTCCCCTCTTGTAAATCTGTTTATTGAACATTCTTGTACCATATTTTTCATGGTTGTTCTAGACATTACAGCATGCATCTTTGATTTATTAGAGTCTAATATAAATTTGTATTTTTACTACTTTCTGGTTTATAAGAGGAACATAGAACAACCCTAAATCCCCCAGTTTCCTCCCACCTTCCACATATTTTAACACTTTGTGCATTTTAAGTACCACGGGCGTTTGATGCTATCTGATAGGATTGTGTGGTGCTATTGTACATAGGTCATGCACGTGAATGATGGCTCACAGATCCGTCCTACCCTTTTCTCTTTATCCATCCTGAATTCTAGGGCTCTCATCTGGAATCATGTTCATTTTGCCTGAGGAAACTCTCTAAGGATGTATTTTAGTATAGGTTTACTGGTCATTACTACCCTAAGGAAACTATAATGATTTTTTTTTTTTTGTCGAGAGAGGTCATATTTTGTCCCCAAGTATTATCCAACTTAATTTGACTAGGGAAGTGTTTTCATTTTCTGGACCAGGATCTCATAAAACATATGTTTTATGACCCATATGTTACAACCGTATGTGGTGATCCTTGGAGTTGAGAACAAGACATTCATTGGACTTTTATGGGACATCAACTTACACACCATGGAATCAGAATTCCCGTGTGCACCATTCCATGGGCTTGGGTGGGTGTCTCCGGTTGTGCAGCTGGCAGATGATTCCGTACTCCAAAGAGTGCTCATCTCTCCCTTTGCTGTCAATCACTCTCCACCCCCACAGCCCTCGTCCACACTGTCACAGCTGCGTCCCCTCTCGGGGACTCTGTATCGCAGGACGGTTCTTCCAGTGTTTCTCATGAGCAGCACAGTCCCAATGCAGTGACTCTTCTTTGACCTTCCTTGTTCCGTGTCCAACAGTCCCATGCACATCGGGTGATTCAAAATATGATGACTTGGGTCAGGAGACCCCTTAGTTCTTGTGTGAGTCTGGGTCGACTAGAGAAACAAATTCATAAACACGCATATGGATATAAAGGAAAGGTTGATATGCAAGAGGAATGGAACATTGAGAAAGCATCCCCACCCAGTCCAGAACAAAGTCATGAGTCTGATATTAGCCCATATGTCATATACCAGTTCATAAAGTCTCCTTCTGACTCACAAAGTCACAGGCCAGGGGGTGCAGAGTCTTGTGTGTCCAGTGGCAGTAGAAGCATCCCGGTGCTGGCAGAGATCTCCCCATGGCTCCTCATTTCCAGGGATTAGGGTCCATCAGCATTATCCATTGGTGGTAGAAGCATCTCAGTGCTGGCAGGGATCTCTCTGTGACTTCTCTGGACCCAGAGATCTGGTTCCATCAGGGCAAGCCCACGTGGCTTCTCCTCTGGTTCCACCAGGTTCCAGGACTCAGGATCTATGAGCAGGCCAGTGTCTTGCCTTGTCAGTAGACCAACTCCAAGAGACTGAGTCAAGTCTCTCTCCTCCAATTGGGAAATACCGCAAGACTTCCCGAAATTCCAGGAGAAAGCCATGCCCACACAGAGACCTCATTGACCATCACGAGATTGACAGGTTAGACTCGACCCCTAGACACCCAATCATGAAACTGACACACGAGTCCATGACTGCCACATTTCTCAAAGTAAAATTCATGCCCTTCAACACTTTAAGGAGAACAAACGAATCTGTCTTGGAAGAAATACAGCCAGCATGCTCCTTAGAAATGATGATGGCGAGATCTTGTCTCACATACTTTGGACATGTTACCAGGAGAGACTGGTCACTGGGAAGGATCATCTTGCTTGACATAGACGGATGAAAATGGGGAAGACCTTCAAGGGGATGGGTGGACATAGTGGTTGTAACCATGGACTCCAGCCTCAGGATCATTGTGAGGACAGTGCCGGGCCAGGGAGTGCTTCGTTCTGTTGACCATGACTCACTGTGGGTTGGAACTGACCTGAAGCATCTGCCAACAGCTATCTGTCAATACTGTCAATATAAATACAGAGATATAGGTGTGGGGGGGGTGATCTGTCAAAATTCCATGGTATATAGTGTTTCGTGTATGGTTTCTTATGTTTTATTTGATGTTTTTTGAGAGTAAACCACGTGTGTGTGTGTGTGTGTGCCAGTAGTTCATTCCTTTCTATTTCTGAATAGCATGATAGGGATTGGTAAACTACCCATTATCTACTCACCAATTGATAGACACTTGAATTATTTCCAATTGTACTTTTGTTTCCTATAAGATCTTTTTGGTAGAAATAATTCAAGGCTGGCATTCATTGCCTTCTAGTGCTTCTAAGGATATTCCTGGTTAGAACAGCATTCTACTAAAAGAACCGTATGAAACCCTAAAGTCAATATTTACTCTAAAACACACATGGGAAGATGAGAGGGCAGAGAACAACACAGGAAACAACTGGAACACAAAAAGAATACAGGCCCATCATTTAAAAAGCTGTTAATGTCACTGGGCAATTGGTGTGAGAAGTGTCAAACCAGAGCCTAACTCACTGTGTACATTTTTTCCGAAAGCACAATAAAAGATATATCTTTAAAAACCAGTCCATTGTCTGCCGGCTCTCATTATTTATATCGAGATGTCAACTGTTAGCCTCATTAGCGCTCTTTAAAAATTCATGTGTTCTCACTCTCTGACGGAGCTAGAGGTTTTTGGATTTGCTATTTGTTTTCCAGTAGGGTTACGGTGAGGGGCTTAACTCTGTTTCCCCTTTCACTTACTGTGCCTGGGGCTTCACAGTACTCTTAGACATGAGCTGATGTTGCTGCAGAATGAGTACGTCCTCAGACATTATCACAGTAGAGGCTACGTCTGCCTGAGTCTCTGCTTCCTTTCTGGGGCTCCAATTATACATGTGCTAGACATCTGCCCCCCACATGTTCCTCAGTCCTCTCCTGGCTGTTCTTGCTGGGAGGCGTCATGACTCTGGTTCATAGAAAACCTGTGCTCAGCAGAAGAAAACGCTGTCCTCTCCTGCACCACCCTCTCCATGATTGCTGCATTTGAGTCCATTGTTGAAGCCACTGTGACAATCCGACTCTGCAAAACCCTTCCTCTTTGTCACTGACCCTTACTTTCCCAAGTGTGTTCGGCCAGGCTGGCTTAGAGACACTAAATCCAGTGACATATGTATATTCAAGAAAGCATCCCAACCCAGTCCAACTCAACTCCGTAAGTTCTGTGCTAGTCCGTAAGTCCCTCTTCAGACTCACGCAGCCTCGTGCAATGCTGCAGAAGGCAGGAAGGTCCCAGGCTGGTGGGTGCCGCGTCCTTTAGGTCCAGGAACCACGGCAGGGTTCTCTGGTGGCCAGTAAGCTGGAAGGGAAAGGCTGGAGGGAGGAGGAGGTTCCCAGGACCCTGCTTAGAAGGAGGCCATGCCCACAAGGAGACGCCATCAGGCTGTGACCTGATTGACAGGTGGGAGGCACCCCTACACTTGTGTATCTCTTCAAGTTGACATCACTTTATCTCACGACCACCCCGCGCATGAAATTCTTCTCTAGGGACCCCTCCCTCTGGATAATACGTTCAATGTGTGTGAGACGCACCCCCTCTGCTTCTGAAAAGCATTCTCACACATTCAGCAGCACACATCTGTTTGTTGTTCTGGCAGTCCGTTGTATATTCAACATTCTTCACCCGCACCACAGTCCAGCACATCAGTTCTTCTGTTGCCTTCCTTACTCTTTATCCAGTTTTCACACGTGTACAAATACGGTTTGTAAAGCGCTTTTTTAGCGCTCTAAAGAGTCTTTGACAACATGTTTGCCCAACACAACATGTCTGCCTTCCCGACTACTGTTTCCTTGGAAATCCCTCACAACTTCAAACTTTTCCCCTTCTACTCCTGGTACTTAAGTCTAGGTGAATGCCTTGATTGGATAGGTAGCACGGGCTTTGGGGTTTCATTTCTCTGCCCTTTCTTTCTCTCTGGGAACTTGGCTACTTAAGACACCACTGCATTGGTGGCCTGGATGACACTTTTTTTTTTTTTAATCTTTGGCAGTTTGGCATCTTTGGCCTTCTAGAATGATTTGTCTGCTACTCATGCCGCAGCCGGTGCCTCCAGTGGGTCTCCGAAGACATGCTGTTAAGTTCTCCTCCTCGAGACCCCCGTCCCCCACCTTCTTGGTGTCTCTGTGGCTCTGGGATGCCTTCACACAGATGCCCGCCTTGGGTTGTCCCCAGCCCTTCCAGTCATCCTCTGGGGCATGCTTTCTGCTCCATGTGAGCCGTCTATCGTAGTCAGGAGCAGACGTCTGGAATTGATTTTGATCATTTCTGGTGATGTAGAAAATTGTTTCTCTTTTCCTATGTGATTGATGGCTTTCTCCTGTTCTGCTGTTTGAATCCTTGAATGCCACTCTAGTGGTACTTTCTTTGGCATTCCCTTGATACTCTTTGAACCTGGGAGAATATCACTTCTTTCCTTCATCAGCCTCACTAAAACACCATTTGTCTCCCTTAAGAGCCACCCTATTCAGGAGTGGATGCATAATGAGAATAGCAGATACGAGGGAGATAGGCAGTGCAGGGGTGGGGGGAGATGTGAGAGGGAGAAAGGAGATTTTGTGAGACATTCATGAAGACTGGAGCGGTGGGGGGTGATCTTACAACTTTCCTTGATATGATTGAATGATTGAATGATATGATATGTGTGTTAATCCAGGTAGACTAGAGAAACCAATTCATAGGCACGCATATGGATATAAGGGAAAGGTTTATATACAAGAGGAATGCAACATTGAGAGAGCATCCCCACCCAGTCCAGTCCAAGGTCATAAGTCTGATAGTAGCTCACATGTCCGATACCAGTCTATAGAGTCTCCTTCTGACTCAGGAAGCACGTGCAGTAGAAGCATCCCAGCACTGGCTGGGGTCTCCCCATGACTCCTCGCTTCCAGGGCTCAGGGTCCATCAGCAGCATTCAGTGGTGGTAGAAGCATCTCAGCACTGCCAGGAGTCTCCATGTGGCTTTTCCAACCCCAGAGGTTTGGCTCCATCAGGACCAGCCCATGTGTCCTCTCCTCCAACTCCTCCATTCTCCAGGAATCAGCATGCTGCCATCTCATCCTATCAGTAGTTCATCTCTCAGAGACCGAGTCAGGTCTCCCTTCTCCAATTGGGAAATGCCGCGAGACTTCCCAGAATTCTCAGGAGAAAACCATGTCCACACAGAGGCTTCATTGGCTATCTCCAGATTGACAGGCTAGACCCCACCCTTAGACTCCCAATCATGAAAGTGACACACGAGTACATGACTGCCATGAGATGTAAATTAGTTGCAAATAAAACTGTTGAGGGGGAGGGGAGAAAGTCATGAGTTTGAGTCATGCCGTCATGGGCCCACCCCTAGGAGCTAGATCCACAGCCTTTTGACATGGCCCGCCCTAAAGATTCCATCGCCACTCCTGGTCACCTCCCCAGAGCCCAAGTTCAAGGAGGCCGCCAAGGAACTTCTTGGCCCCGTGGGATTGTTCCTTGTAATATTTAGTGTATGTGGAAGGTCTTCGCCCTGGTCTCTTGCCTAGGACTTTTCACACTCAGCCTAGTGCCTTTGAGAGGCGCCACCGTGCATGCGTAAATCAATAGTCCGTGCCTGGCTCTTTGTTGAGGGGCACTCTATGGTATTCATGTGGTCTTCCAAGCTGCATTACCCCCCTGAGAGTTCGCGGACATGTGAGTCTGGTCGTGTTGCCCCTGTAAGTTGCCAGGGAGTCCGCACCCCAACTCCTGGCCACCACACGTCTTCAAAGGAGGGTTTTGTAAAGCTGTGACTCCGCAGATGCTGGTTGGCTGTGTGTCCAGCTGCCAGCGCACCTGTGCCTCTGTTCCAGCGGCCAAATGGTCAGCAAGGAGCCCAGTGCTTCATGTTGGCACCACCCAAGACTCCGTGTCAGGTTTCACACTGGTGTGGTATAGACTCCGACCCACAGCGGGCCCCACTGCACAACGGGGAAAAAAAATTCTGCTCGAGCCCACTGTTGAAGCCACAGCGTCCATCCATGCAGCGAAGGACCTTCCTCTCCTTCGCTGCCCCTCCACTTCACCAAGCTGGATAGCCTTCTCCAGGAACTGGTCTCTCCTGACAACATACCCGAAGTACGTGAGGCCAATTCTTGTCACCCTGGCTTTGATGGAGTCCTCTGACCGTACTTCTTCCCAGGCAGGTAGGTTTGCCCTTCTAGCAGTCCAGTGTAGCATGCGGGTCTTGCTGCTCAGGACTCATGATGCCTTGAGCACGCATACAGGTCTTCGGCTTACGCTATGTTTGCATTTCTTTGGGGCAAGTTCCTAAGAGTGGCATGGCGGCTCTGCAGGGTCAATGGGCGTTTAAAATGAAAATGCATTGCAATCCTGTTTTCCAGGACGTGGACAACATACTGTCCTGAGTTCCGATTGGCAGCCCCACCCCCTCAAGTGAAGCATCAAGAGGAGGAGTAACTTGCTCGCGGCTGCTAGGCACGAGCCACAGAACAGGGATTCGAACCCAAGAATCCCTGTCTTGGAATACGCATCACTGACCCCCATGCTGCTGTCCCCTGAGGCAAACCAAGGACATTGCAACATAGAGACACGCATGCACACACATATATGGACATGCTTTTGAGATTCGCATACATATTTACATCTTGGGAAAATGCATCACATGGCTCAAAAGAGATTATTTTCTTTTCCATCCTGTTTCCCAGAGAGTTTGCTCCAGCACGACATTCCCTCTGGCCCCTTTAATTTGGCATCATGTGTTTTATGGGTCAGGCATTCACTTTGTTAACATTTCGTCTTATAAAAGTTCGGTGTAATTACAGTGGTTACATTTTTCTCACAAAACTATGTTCACCGTAAAAAAGAGAGAAAGAGAAAGAAAGCAAGCCACTTGCCAGAACCGCTGCACTGAAAACCAGAAGTATGTGCAGATGAAACACAGAGTCTGCCCCTCCCAAAGCAGTCTGCTTCTTTTCTACCCAGAGAAGGGGCCGTTGGGGGGTGGGGGGGATCCCCATGGGAGACTCACCATAATGTGCAGCCTTTGGGAGACATCAAAGGCTGTCCGTTCCCCTAGCACTGACACAGCAGAAACGGATGCAAGAACCCTTCATTCACACAATGGCAGGCCTGGAGATGTTTTGAGAACCAACGTCAAGAAGCTGAGCTTTGTTCTGCCCAGCACCATGCCTGCAGTGGACACCAGGTCAGAGTCTCGGTGTTCTGGGTTCTGACCCAGGTGTCTTCCCGTGATTTCATTCCAAGGGAGACCCAGGAGAGAGAAAATAAGACAAAGGAACATTTTAAATTGATGCTGCTGTTGGATGCTGGCGCCAGCTGGCTCCAGCGCAGAACGACCTCGTAAGTAACAGAATGAAACACTGTGTCTTCCTCACCATTGTTTCTGTGTAAGACCCAATTGTGACAGGCACTGTGTCGATCCATTTCCACGAGGGGCTACCTCTTGTGGCCTCCCCCTTGTACGTTAGGAAGACGATGTCCCTCTCCAGGGACCAGTCTCTCGTGACCTGTCCAAAGGATGTGAGACCGAGTCTTGCCATCCTTGCTTCTAAGAAGCATTCTGGCTGTACTGCCTCCAAGACGGACCCGCTTCTTCTTTGGGCAGGCCGAGGTCCTTTCAATATCCTTCCCCAGCACCATGATGCAAATGTATCCATTCTTCTCTGATTTGCCTTATTCGGTGGCCAGCAGGACCGTCTTTAAAGTGGATGGATTGAAAGGGTCTAAGACGTTCTCCTTGCCAAGAGAAAAAAGGTCCTAGACAGAGCAGGAGGAAAAAAGACATGTGAACAAAATTCAAAATCATTTCTTAAAACAAAGACCAGACTTACTGGTGTGGCAGAGATGGTGGGACCCTCAAGACAAGAATCCTAAGACATCA
This sequence comes from Nesogale talazaci, assembly GCA_004026705.1. Taxonomy (NCBI): domain Eukaryota; kingdom Metazoa; phylum Chordata; class Mammalia; order Afrosoricida; family Tenrecidae; genus Nesogale; species Nesogale talazaci. The sequence continues at coordinate 15,551 of PVJH01017319.1, read as the reverse complement.
TCCAAACTTAAAATGACACCATCCCTGGGGTCCCCTTTCAACCCAATGATAGACAGGCCTGGAGAGTGAACACTCACCCCTGAGAGGACCATGCTTCTCAGAACAACCAACTGGATGAGACCAAAAAGAGGCAGCATCTTCCCCACCCCACCTCAACCCCCCAAACAGCCCAGAAGAGAGGAAGGATGGTTGAGTGTATGTGGGGAATCCACTGGAGTATTTAGTATCACCTTGGATTCTAGAGTAGCCCAGGAGAACCGTGCCATTACATTGAGCAGATTGTCATGGTCAGGACACACACTATGTTTAAACCGTGGGTTGGAAAACACATGTGCTCTGCAAACTTGTGCCCAAACTACAATGAAAAGCAACAGCGAAACAAATTATATTCCCAGAATCTCATAAAAATAAGAGATGGCAGGGGGGAGTAGTTGGAGGACAGTAGTTGGACAAGCAGACCTGCAAGAACTCACACACACAATCACACAACCACTACCTTCAACACACACACACACACACACACCAGCCCCCAGCCACAGAAGAACTCCAGCAGGCTCCCCCGGTCAGCTTCCCAAAGACCCTAATTTCCAGAAAAGGCAATCTGGAATCCTGGGAATAGCCTTCAATTCTGGCTTGGCAAATACATAAAGGCTTCCAAAAGGCAGTGTGGCCATTCATTAAGACCTTCTAGACAGCCTGTAATCTCAGCTCAAAGGAAATTAATGTTCTCTTAAGCAAACCCAGGCTCCTTGGTCTGAGCCAGAGGTCTGCCGTGCTGGGGGAGATATTACTGGTTTATTAAAAATTATATGGAAAGAAGGCAGGAGGCCAAGGCTGATTGTCTTGAAGGGTCATGAACAGCTCCCTTTGGGCTGGCACGGGAGCCTGGAAGGCTCTGCTCCTACATGTACACAAGGGATTGTTGTTCTTGGAGGAGGCTCCCGGCTTTAAGGAGGAAGATGGGTGCTGTTGGTCAGGGTCTAGCACGAGTCCTGGCAGGGCCACTTAGCAGTGTCTGATCTGGAAGGCAACTTGTCCTAAGCGAAGTCTGAATCTAATTCCTTGCGTGGCTACTGTGGTGGTTACATAATCTGTTGTCAACTTAAGACTAGGAAGAGTGAAGGGGTGGACGTTATCCTGTCAATCGGGTTGCAGCTCGATGACCTCATCTGGAGGCGCTAAGGAGATACATAGCTTGCCGGAGGTGAGACACTCCCTCGCTCACTCACTCTCTGCTACACATCCCTGCTGACAAGCCACAGGGAGTGATGCTGATGGCAGCCAGAGCCTGGGAGCTGGAGTAGCCACGTGGAGACCCACGCCCACACTGAGATGCTTCCACCGCCACCGGATCCACGAGACGCCCTGCCCACTGACCTGCGAGCTTTCTTCCTGCTTTCGGCATCATTGCATGTGCTGCATGGGTCTGAAAAAAGAATGTATAGACTGGTAACAGACCTATGGGCTAATGTTGGCTTTATGGAACTCACCTGGACTGGGTTGGGATGCTTTCTGAAGGTACAATTGCTCTTTGATAGGAAGATCTCTTTTGCACACATACGAGTGTCTGTGAATTTGTTTCTCTGCTCTGCCGGGACTAACACAGCCACTCTTCACCCTGTGTCCTCTTGGGTCTGTCATGTCCCCCCTGGTCTGAGGCTCTGCTTCTTCACCCGGAGGATGGGCACAATGGTGGGTGTGTGTGTGTGTGTGTGTGTGTGTGTGTGTGTAGTATCAGATTTCAATCATCTCTTTGAACCGAGGAGAGCTGCACCGTCACGGGGTACGACTGCTCTTACAAGCCCTCCTGATGGCCCTGTGTCTTTTGAGATCTATCAAGGTGACCTCTTGGAATCCCTTACCTCCCAAAGCAGCCATCACAACCTCCTGAGCTTTCTGCTTCGAAGAGAACGGACCCAACAGGTGGCATCGTGGTTCACCCATTGGGCTGCTAGCCCCAAGGTCAGCAGTTTCAAACCACCGGCCGCTCTGTGAGAGAAAGACAAGGCTGTCTGCTCCCAGAATGAGTGACAGCCTTGGAACCGCACAGGAGCGGGTCTGACCTGCCCTGTAGGGTCGCTGTGAGTCCAAATGGAGCCTTTTCTTTGGAAAGTAGATTGATAAGAGCATCACAAAACTTCCTTGCAAGTCGTTGATCCACATTATAGAACACAACACAAGACACTCCATTTTTTTTTTTTAAGAAGAAATCTAAAAGTGACACTTGGGCTTGACCCCAGAAGCCAAAACCAACAGATGGTCAGAGGACCCACCCCCCAAAGTGTGGGGAACCCTGGTCAGGCTGGGCAGAATGCCTCCGGGTGGGACATCTTCAGGATGAAAAATGCATAAACTAGGTCATGTCTTATTAGGGATTTGAGGAGTCCTGGCAGAGTAGGGGTTATGGGTTGGCCTGTTTATCCTAAAGACCAGCAGATTAAAACCACCAGCCACTCCACAGGAGCAAGACAGGGCTTCCTGCTCCTCCAAAGAGTTTTCATCCTGAAAACCCTCTGGGGGCAGTTTGACCTTGACCTACACCCTGAATTGAATTGGCTTCAATGCAACAGCAGTGGGTTTAGCTGTGTGTGTGTGTGTGTGTGTGAATGACGGATTCGATCGCATCCTTTATCATTTCATATTGACATTCGGGCCCTTTGCTGCTTATGATGCAATGGTGTAATAACTTAATAACTTATGATGTAATAACTTGGCCCTGGTGCACTCGGAAGGTGTGGCTGAGTGGACTTGGAAGGTGTGCCATCCAGGCTGCCATCCTGCCAGGAACATATTTCCTCCCGTGAAGCCACCAGGACGGTTAGAACTGCTAATCGTTTGTTCAACGACTGCCCCAGCCCGAGCTCCTTAGACCAGGTGGCTGCTTCTAAACCTAACTACTTCGGAATGAAAAGAAGCCCTCACCCACCCATGGGGCAGGCAGGCATCGTGTGAGCATCCTAACACACCCACACCCCCCGGCCCCCCAGGAGCACCCAGGATGACAGACCAGGAGAGACTCGACAAGCCTACACCCTTAGATGAGCTGTGAGAACACGAAGGCCTGATGGTTGGCCTTACTTTTAAAAGTATCCTCTTTTTTTTCCAAATGACTTCATACCACACTGAAGATAAACGTCTACTTATCAGCTTAGGCTTCCATGGAATAATGTCGGTGCCACCCAGTTCCATGTCGGGGTTCACACTTGTCCCCCCGGCGTCGTCATTCTTCAGCCAGCGGGGCCCTTCCCAGGACTCTTATGTCTCTGCCCGCTGGCTTTCTCAGCTTCAGCGTTGCAGTCATTTTGGACCCTTTGGCCTCGGGTAGATGGTTTGGGGGGGTTTATCCAGGAGCTCTGGACGGGGCAGTGTTTCGTTTCGTTGCACCTGGGATCGCGGCGAGTCGGAGGGCACGTGACAGCACTTAACATCAGTAGTGGGCTAGGAAAGGCCCGTCTCCCCTTGGCCGAGCAGCCGGCGAACTAAAAAGAGGAAGGCCCTCCCCGTGATGGATGGACACAGGGCCGGGACCAGGGGCTCGAGCATCAGGACCTGGGGAGGACGGCGCAGGACCGGGCAGTGCTTCGTTCTGCTGTGCAGGGGTGGCTCTGGGTCAGAACCAAGTCAGTGACATCCAGCAACAACAACGATGTCATCAATCTGCTATCAGCTGAAGGGACAACTTGGTTTGGGCTGTGGAGTCTGTCAACGTGAGAGCCAAGCAGCCTTCTGGTCTCACGTGGCCCAGGAAGCCTGGGTTTGTTTTTTATTTTAAGAACTGGAGTTCTGTTCTGCGTTTCTCTCCCATTCTGTAAGGGGCCGTCCATTGTGCTCCTGGTCTGAACAGTCAGCACCGGTAGCAGGGAACCGTCCAGTTCTGCTGGACCCAGCGCAGCTGCGACTGTTAGTGCGGCTTATCAGTCCTCTGAGCCTTTAGTTTCCTTTTGCTCTGGATGGGAGTGACACTTTAGGTGGTCACTTACCATAAAAAAAGCAATGCCCTCTGGTGTTTGTGGTACAGCACTACTAGGAAATGAAGGCATGTCTGAAGAGCAGATGGGACAGACAGGTACGTCTGAGAAGCAAAAATCGCAACACTTGGTCTTGCATAGTTTGGCAGTGAACCACCAGGTCCTCAGTTCGAAACCACTAGTTGCTCCATGGGAGAACAGTGGTGCTTTCTACTCCTCTACAGAGTTGTGGTCTTGGAAACCGCACCCCCCCCCCGGGGGGGCAGTTCTACTCTGTCCTCCAGGGTCACCGCCAGTCTCATCGCCTCCTCCTCCAGGGTCACCGCCAGTCTCATCGCCTCCATGGCCATGAGCTGAGGTTTCTTTCCATCAGGAGAGACCAGTCTCTGAACTAGACCATCGCTCTTGGTAAAGTGGATGGCCAATTAAAAGGAGGGAGGCCCTGGACAAGATGGATAAGCACAGTGGCTGCCGCTGTGGGGCTCCGGCAGGAAGACCATTGGGAGGACAGGCCAGGGTCTGTGTTGGTCTTTCCCTCTGCTGTATATCCAGTTGCTGTGGTCGGGACAGACTGGATGGCTCCCAACAGCCTCCAGGATCAAGAGTGTAGCCGTGGGCAAAGAGATGGTCCTCTGGCCAGTGCTTCTCACCCTTCCTGAGGCCACGACCCCTCACGTGGTGGTGATCCGCCCCCCCCCCCCACAACCATAGACGTATTTCTGCTGGCACTTCATCACTGTCGTTTTCTGCTGAGCTGGATCACCGTGTAAATATCTGATAGGCAGGATGCACTTTCATGGGGACAAGTTGGACATCGTTAAAATCTAGAGATGAGTCACAAAGACAATACCTCATTATATATTGTGAAATATTTTGTTTCTAATGACAAATCAATGAAATGTTGTCTCAGAGCATGGTATAGCCTGGGTCACAGTCTTCACCGGGGTACTCGTAGGTGGGCATGTTTGCACGTGGGCAGCCCCGCCTGAAGATGGAGGGGGGGCGGTGTCTCAGTTCCTAAGACCATCAAAGATATGTGTTTTCCGAAGGTCACAGATGCCCCCTGTGAAAGGGGGTCAGCCTACAGGTAGAGAACCCTGTTCTAGGTCAAACCAAGACATGAAGCTGAGAGAACACAAAGACTCAGCCGGGGGGTGGGGGGGTGGGGAATAGAAGTGACAGAAGAAACAAACAAGACAACTGAATCTCTGTCATGTTGATTAAAACAGGGAGATCAAGGCAGTTGAAGTCTGAGCCCCTCCCCTCGCTCCATGGGGATCATGACTTGCAGAATAAACCCCTCACAAGACTGGCCAGCCTTGAGCACTGGCTACCAAGAGGGAAGGACCCACTCACTGGGAGATGAACTGACCCTGGAGGCCGAGTACACGCTGGACAGGGCATGAAAATAAAACGTTGCAGAGAAGGGAAGGGTGACACGTCAGAAACACAAACAGACTTGGGAAAAGTCTGTCCTGCCTCAAGTCAGAGCACGAGACCAAGCAACACAGCTTTGTGGAGACAAGGCAACGTGTGGTTTGCTCAAACACAACCTCAACCAGAACACCCACCACACTGGACGCCAACTCCTCGGGACCCTCCAGGACAGGGCACAACTGCCCATGTGGGGACCCAATCATCTTTTCATCTGTTTTTCCAGGAACTTTTGCAAGCCTCCTTGTCTATGTTGGCTACCTGCGTACGGAAACCCTGTTAGAGGAGGACGATGATGTGGGGACTCCCCTTTGAGAGACTGAGAGACCACCAGTGAGACCGTGCCCTGCCAAAGCTTGGAAACTGGCCAGACAATGCTACTCCAGCCCCCATGGGCTATCCCGGCTCCCACCTTCTTCCCAATGAAGCGTCTTCCCATCACTTTTGATTGACAGTGACCTCAGTCCCCTGGACTGTCCCCTAAAGTCTTTGTCCACGGCCATCTCTAGGAGAGCAGACCACCAGATCTTCCTCTGGTGGAGCAGCTGGGGAGGTCTGAGTGGCCAGCCCGTCGGTCAGCAGCTGGGTGAGGACCCTTTTAAGCCTCTCGCAGCTGCATTGGCAGCCAGGTACTCTGAGTTCCCAACCTAGCCTTGCCACTGCTGCCTGTGTGGCCTTCCACAGGTACGTGCCCCTCCCTGGATACCCACACCAGCTGACTGGGCTATCAAGGAGGACGCCGGGCATGGTGTTTGAGGATGCTGGTCTCCCACGGCCGTGTCCACCGGCCACCATTCTCTGATGAAGAGACCAGGCCGGAGGGAGATGCCACTCTGTGCCCCAGCCCCTCTCCTCTGGCTGGAGGGGGCCCTTCTTGGAATTAAACCCGGGACAGGGGTCTCCACATCCACTCAAGTCCAAAGCGGCTGGGTCTCTCGAAGGACCTCGGGCAAAATGCCTTTCATTTCCTTCCAGGGAGAAAGGAGGGGCAAGACCTCCCTTTTGGACCGCAGATAAGTAATGGTACTCACTGTCCCCAAATGTGGAAATGCCATCTCCAGCCAGCTTCGCACCACAATCCAACGGGCACCCTGGGTCTCTCCCGAGGGACATGGGCAGTGGGGGGGGGGGGGGGGGGG
>PVJH01017318.1:0-48147 GCA_004026705.1 Nesogale talazaci | reverse complement strand
GTGACACACGACTGATGAACACCTTGAAGGGAGACCCTCTTAGGCTTCAAGTCCCTGCCCTCGGCTCCCAGGAGCACAGCTCTCTTGAGGGGCAGAGGACTCACCACTTCCTCCTCCTCGGGGGGCCTGTGGACTTGAACTACCAACACAGCAGCCAGCAGCCAGACACTGCCAATGTGCTCCCAGCACAGAGTGCAGCCGCATCCCAGAGGCAAGCTGCCCTTTCCAGCGAGCAGTTGACTGGCTCTGGCATCCGGCAGGGCACGCGGCCCTCCCCAGGGCCAGGCTCTCCGTGAGGCACGGCATACAGGAGAGCCACTGCCAGGGGCAGCTATCAGGTGGCACCGTGGCCCCTCCACAGGTGAGCGTCCCGCCCAGGGCCCTGGTACCTTCGGAGTTCTCCTGGACGCTCTCCTCTCTGTCCTGCAGGCTCTGGGCACTCAGCTCGGCCACAAGGCTGCTGCTGTGCCTCTTCCCTTCCTCGTCGCCCGACTCTTCCGACTCCACTCGCCTGTCGACTGAAGGCAGGCAGTGAGAAGGGCCGCTGCCACCTCACGGGCCAGGGAGGGCTCAGGGCAGGCCGAGCGTGCCAGTGTCTCTGGTAGACGGGATCACTGACCAGAGGAGACTTTGGGGTCTGCAGATGCTTACTTGGCTGTCTGCTGGCCACAGAGGAAGTCCTCATGGCCCCTCACACTACCTTCACCTGGCTCCACCACCTGTGTGGCCAGCTGACCTGCCCAGTTTAAAGACTCAAATGCCCAGCACCACCCAGGTGGACTCCGACCAGGCTGTGGGCAGGCAAGGGCTCTGGGCAAAATGGAGCATGCAGCCGAGAGATGGAGAAGCCCATGTGATAGGCACTGACCTGACTCAGTACCAAAGGCTGGCCCCAACCCCAACGAGCAGAGGCACTGTGGATGCAGGGCAAGCAACCCCCAGCGGCTCAGCGTCACATGGAATCTTCTACAGTGGGGCCTCCCAGAAGGGAGGTAGCCCTGACTCACCTTTGCCTCTCCCACTGCGCTGAGCAGCACTGGGAGCTCCCCAAGAACCACCCCCTCCCCTGCCTATTTGAGGGGCGCCTGGCCCTGCTCTCTGCCACTAGAGAAGCTGATCTGATTCTTTAACTCAATGCATACACTGTGTGAAGTCAATGGCCTGTCCCAAGTCCGTCAGCGACACTCCGACAAAACCTGTGCCCCGGGAGCGGCCACCAGTAGGGTTTCAAAAAGGCACAGAGAACAGTGGGAAGACCCAGCTCAGCACACAGCACTGGAACAACTCCTCCAGCCCCTGGTCTCTGCAGAGTGGCTCCCACCCAGCTCGGGAGCCAGGGATGCAGGCCAGAGAGAGGCCCAGTCCAACTGGGGGTATATATACGGAAGACTTCCCAAAGGGCTAGGGTCTGAGGGGGGCTGTAGGCGAGTAAGGGGTGGCCAGGTAACAGGAGGTCCAGCTGGTAGGGTGCCTGAGGTGGGAGAACAGTCTGTCTGAGGGTGGGCTGGTTGGCCAGCATGTGAGAGAAGATGAGACCTCAGTCTGAAGGCGGGGACAGAAGGTGAGGCTGGGTGAGGGTTCTGGCAGTGAGACTGAAGGAGCGCTGAGGACCTGGAGCTGTGAAGGAAGCTGACCCCTGGGAGATCCCTGACACTGGGCTTTGGTGGGAATGGGAGGAAAAGGCTTAGGGTGACGGGGAAAGAAGAGAACTGGATGTGGAGACAAGTGAGAGGGCGGGTGAGATGGGAGGGGGTGGGAGAAGCACTTTTTTGCTTCAACCCCCCCACCCCCAACAAAAACCCAAACCTCAGGGCGATGGAGGCTACTAGGGCAGGGCAGAACCGCCTCTGTGAGAAAGCCCCCTTTCCTCTTCCAACAGCGGCGGGTGGTTTTGAACTGCTGACCCAGCGGGTAGCAGCCTGGTGAGTAACCACGGGGCCAGCAGGGCTTATTCTTTGGTTAAACACGTCCCCGAACCATATCAAAGTCCACACGCCCTGGGCTCTCCTGCCCCCCGCCCCCCGCGGGCATCACGCATGACCATCCCCGGGCCACAGAGAACCTCAGAGCGCTGTGCCAGCGGCGCGGCCAGCTCTCACACTGCCCGGGGTGGGCAAAGCTTGCACACGGGAGGCGCAGACCCCGCTGTGGGGTGAAAACAAGCCTCCCAGGAAGGCGGGAGGGACGGCCGGGCTCGAGACGCAGCCCTCGAAGCCTCGACCACCGAGTCTCAATCCCGGTCACACCTTCCCCAGCCCCGTTCGCTCGCACGAGGGACCCTCGCCAGGACGGTCACATGGCGCTCGAGCCTCAGTTTCCCCACCAGCAACCGCGGTCCTCTCCCGCTCGCCTGGCCCTCTCAGAGGGAGGCGTGAGGTTCCTGCCCCTCCGCCCCCGCCCCCCGCTCTCCCGCGGGTCTCCCCGCGCTGCCGCCCCCGGCCGGCTCTCCCGGGCCCGCTGCCCCCGGCTCTGCCGAGCTCGCGAGAAGCTGTCAGGGGCCGGGCCTTGGGCGGGGCCCCGAGTTACTCTCCGGTAAGGGGCAATGCCGGCTCGCCGCTGCCGAGGCTGCTTACCCTCCATCATCTCCTGCGACTGTTGCTGCCCCGAGCCGCGTTCCGCCGCCATGTTGGCTGCTCTTCCCCTTTCCGGAATGTGTCGCCTCAGGGGCCTCAACCAATCAGAGTTCCCGGAGCAGAAGCTGCCCAGCCAATGGGAGCGGGGTGCCGCGGTTCGCCCCCCCAACGCACCTGCGCAGTTCTGACGCCTGATGGGAGTCGTAGTTCCCTGGAGAGACCCAGCCCCCTCCTCGGCCCCAGCGTCGTGTGGGAGTTGTAGTTCCACGGAGAGGCCGAGCCGCCCTCCGCCCCCTGGCCGGGCGCCGCCAGCCTCACCTCCCTAACAGCAGGTAGCTAGCTGCAGCGGACCGCGCCGGAAGGAGTCCGGGGGCGAGACGTGGGCGGCGGCGTGGGCATCCAGGTAGTTGGGTAAAGCTCTACGCTCGTCATCTCGCTCATGTCACCGTCCCGACCACCAAGACGTAAAGAGGCCACGGCCCTGGGTGAGCGGGCCGAGCAGGGTCTGGTCCGAGCCTCGCTGGCTGCATCGGTAGCACGGGCCGGGCTGCAGGACAGCTTTCTCACGGCGCCTGGCCAAAGCACAGCGCCGGGCGGCTGTAGAGCACGGTTTCCCCACCCAGTTTCCGGCCGTCTCGTTTCGGGCCCGCGATTTTGAGGTTCAGAAATCCTGGGCGGCAGCGCTCCGCCGTGCTGCCGGGCCCGTGGGGGAGCCGCCTCGTGCCACATCTCTGTGCCGATCTCCGTTCAGCGCACCCTTGGACGCCAGGAGACAGCCAAACGGCGTCCGCGGGCGGGCTGACCCCGACGCGCTGAGTCTCTTTTGGCCCCTCCGCAGTGCCGTACAGAGCGTCCGACGGCCCCTAGCAACCGTTAGCGCGGGCTTCTGGTTTGAGCTCGCGGAGTCCCGCCCACACGAGTCATTGATTGGTTCGCGATGCTGTTCCGTCGGCGCGAGGCGCTTCTCGATTGGTCAACGGGGCCAAGCGCGGGCCGGCACTTTTCCTTCCAGTGAAGCCGGTCTAGCCGAGGCAACCCTCCTGACCCAGGTGAGAGGCTGCGCTTTGGGAAGCCCGGCAGGGGCCACCGCCATCCTGCGCCCGCAGCTCGACGAGTCCGAGCCGCCGGCCGTTTGTCCAGTTGCCCGCGCCCCTGACCCCTTGGGAGCGGCTCTTCCACGGGCGCCCGCGTGGTCACCGTCCCGGGCTCCATCACCCCGATCAACTGCGGGCGTCCGAGCCTCTTTATCCCCTGGAAGGTGGACGTCCCTCAGAGCGGACACGGCAGACAGTGAATGGGGGTGTCGGTGGGGGGAGTAGGGTGGGGTGGGCGCAGGGGCACCTCTGCCCCCCCCCCGGGCTCACCCCCCACCTGCGCGTCCTTTCTGGAGATGGGCCACCGCAGAGCCCATCTGCTGCTCATCGGTGATCTCTTACGGATGCCTTCTCCCTGGTGGCGCTGGGGGTCACATGGCGACTACAGTTCGATGCCACCTGCCGCCCCTGGGGACAGCGATGAGGACTTCTGATCCATCAAAGAGCTACAGCCTCAGAAGCTCCCGCGAGCAGTTCTAGCCTGCCTCGCCTGAAGCTGGGTCAGAAGCCACTGCGTGGCCGTGAGTTTGGTCGCCTTCATTGAAACCATCCAGTGGATGGGACCCCAAGTGACCCTGTAGAACCCAGCAGGCCCACTGTTGAGGATCACACCTTTCTCCCTACCCCAGTCTTTAACCCACTGCATCACCAGCACCCAGTTGGGCCCCAGTGAAGTCTGGCCTTCCCTTGGATACCGTAACCCATCTCCTCCCACTTCTCGAGGTTCCCTTACTCCTGAGGGATGCTGTCCTCTGGTCAGCCACTGGGCCCCCACCCATGGGGACCAGGCGGGTGCAGAGGAGAACTGCCCAGGGTTCCCAGAGGTGCCGTGGTGAGTTTGAACCACCGGCCTTTGGGCTAGTAGCTGTAGGTGTCTGGTTCCTGTAAGGTGGATTCGGCGGTGGAAAGAAAGAAAGGCAAAGGTTTTCAAAGGTCTATTTCAGAGCTCCATGGTGAGGTTCAAGGGTCCCTAAATTGGGGCCAGAGAAGCTGCACTGCCCTGGAGAGAGGGGAGTACAGAGAAAGGGACAAGCATTCTGAAGTCCTGGGTGAAGTTCATGGGCCCTCAGCTGGGGGCTGTTGAAGTTGTGCTGTCAGGGTGAGAGGTGGAGGGTTTTATAGCTGGGGAAGGAAGTAGCTGGGGAATTTTCCAATGCAACTTTGTTGCCTGGGACTGAGGAACAATGTTCACAATTATCTATAATTGTTAGGCTCCTGTACCTGGGCCAGAAGGCCAGTGAAGGAGAGGGCTAGGCCTGGTCTCGAAGTGTTTTTCACCAGCTTTGGCTATCTTTCCCCGCACCTGCCCTGCCAAGTCCCGCTTCTGCCCTGCAGTTCCAACTCACAGCAGCTCCGCCCACGACGGAAGGACGCACTGTTTGGTCTGGTGGCTTCCTCAACGGGGTGGACACAGTGGGTGCAACGTGGGCTCAAACAGGAGCAGTTGAGGAGGATATGAGACCGGGAGCAGCAATGCTTCAGGCCGTTTACAATTCCGAGGCACTCTAGCAACCTCCATGCCTGTTGTCCCATCCTCTTGGGTCCTGGCCCCTGCAGGGTCACGCTGGCTAAGCCCATGCATGTGAGAGACCTGATTGCATTATTGCGTGCCCCGAGACTCACCAAAGCCATACCAAGAATGGCACACAGACCACCCCACCCCCGGTGCCCTGGCACTGTGCTTCGGCCCTTCCCCTGTGTCCCCTGCCTGCGCAGGACTCACATCTGTCTGTCTCAAGAAGGAGCTCGATTGGTATGAATGTGCCCTTCGACAGTGGGCACAGCCTTGTGTTTTCCACAACTAGTCCACTATGTGGTGAAGGGTCCTCTGTGCTGGCAGCGTGTGCAGTGACTGCTGCGTGGTGCTGTCATCAGGGTGGGAGGGGCCCTTCCTTGCTGGGGAGGGCCTTTTTGTTGATGTTTTACTACTGTGCCGCTCTGGGCGGTCTCACCGTGACCCACGTGCACCAAGAATTCCACTGGAGCACCCACTCCTTGCCTATGAGCCAGCCAGGCCTGAGAGTGACCGGTGGGTGAGCCACCTGCGTGTCCTCCCGTTGTCCTTTCTGGTTTTCAGCTGACACCTGGGAGAAGCAGGTTGATGGCAGACAGAGAATCACCGGCTTTGGGGGCTGAGCAGTGGGGTCCATCGATGGATAGCCCGGGCACGCCCGACACGTCCACGCCCAGCAAGTCCTTGCCCTCAGCTCGCAGACATCCGAGCAGGAAGCGCGGCCTCTCCAAACTGTGCCAGAGCAGGGTGGCACTCCCTGGTAAGTTGGTCAGTCGGGTGCTTGGCCTCCGTGGTGGACAGTGAGCCTTTGATGGGCACTGTGGGCGGCACTGGTAGTCACATCTGTTTGCTCCCGGTGCGCTGGGTCCAGGGTAGGAGTGGGGATGGCATGAGGGCCTCTCCCCTGTCTTGTCCCCGGGGCACTGGATGGCGGAGGGTAGCAGGGGTCAGGGCTAGGGCTCCGGCCGAGTGGCCAGTGTGGAGGGTGAGGGCTGGGAACGGAGGGGTGGGGTGGGGGTGGGAGTGGGGGGCTGAGTGGCTGGCTTGGTCTCCCCAGAGGACCAGTGGAGCGCCTACTGCCTGTCGTCCCTGGCTGCCCAGAACCTCTGTGCTGGCCAGCCGCCCTGCCTCAACCTGCCCGAGCTCTCGGAGCCCACGGGCTCCCTGGGCAACACCTCCTGCTGCTCCCTGCTTCGGGGACTGCCCTCGGGCCTGTCTGCACCCCCGCTCCCAGCCCCCGTGGGCAACCCCAACAAGGCCATCTTCACTGTGGACGCCAAGACCACTGAGGTGTGCACGGGTTGGGGGCATGGGCTGGGGGCTGGGTTCTGTGCCCCCCACCCCGGGCATTGCCCATCTGGTCACAGGAGACTTGGGAGTGGCTCTCTGTGTGCATGGGGAGCAAGTCAACCTGTTTGGGCAAAACACAGATTCGGGGTCTCTCCAGTGCTGAGCCCCTCAGCGCTGTTGCCTCCCAAGCTCCGGACACCACCTGGCTTGGAGCCGGAGCCGGGCTGACTGCCCTCCACAGCGGGTGTGGACCTTGGGGAGCCCCGACTGCCCTGTGTGGTGACTTGAGGCACCCTGCTCTCCCTCGCCCGTGTCCCTAGATCCTGGTGGCCAACGACAAGGCCTGTGAGCTCCTGGGGTACAGCAGCCACGACCTGATTGGCCAGAGGCTCACACAGTTCTTCCTCAAGTCAGACTCGGCCGAGGCAGAGGCCCTCAGCGAGGAGCAGGTGGAGGCGGACGGCTGTGCAGCCGTGGTCTTTGGGATGGTGGTGAGTGGCTGCAGGCGCATGGGTCCCGGGGCGGCATGGCCAAGCCCGTGGCTGGCTCCTTCCCAGGGGTCTCTGTGTCCCAGGTGGACGTGGTCAGCCGCAGTGGGGCGAAGGTCCCGGTCTCCGTGTGGACCAAGAGGCTGCGGGCAGAGCAGGGACGGTGCTGTGTGGTACTGCTGGAGCCAGTGGAGCGTGTCTCTGCCTGGGTCTCCTTTGAGCTTGATGTGAGTGCCCGCTGCCCTCCTGAGGGCGGGGAGAGGTGCCAGGTTGCCTCAGGCCCTGTCTGAGTGCCCACTTCACCTGACTCCTACCCGCCACTTTCTCTGTGCCCCTCTTCTTTAAAAAGTCAGGTTACAGTCCAGCAGTGTAGAACTGGATGCTCTTGTTCCCAATGTCTGTGCCCCTTATCTGGTTGTCTGAGGAAGCGTCCCACCCTGTTGGCCTTGCTCCCTGACCTGCGCAGTCCTTTTCCAGGGCCACGGCGGGGGGGGGAGGGGGCTCAGCCTTGTTCTACTGCCCACATGGCCACACCTGGGCCTGGGCCCTCTTCCAGTGCACAGAGAGGGCCACTGGCAGAGCCCTCTCTTGAGGCTGGCCCAGTGGGGGCGGCTGGGGTGGGAGGCCCCTGCATTGGGTGGCCAGGGCTCAGTGCACCATGGTCAGGACTGCCTGGCTCTGGGGTACGGGTGCCTCTTCAGCTTCTGTGAGGGCTCCCTGGGCCCCCAAGGGGGCTGGCCTCCTTACGGGTTTTCAGCCCGGTGAGCGTGTACCCCCAGCCCAGTGTCAGCTTTGGGGGCAGCAGGTCCTGGGATCTCACACTGTCCCTACGCACACCCCCTCTTGAAGGGGACCATCTCGTCCTGTGACAGCCTGTTTGCACACCTCCACGGCTACTCGAGTGGGGAGGAGGTGGCCGGTCAGCGCATCACGGACCTGATTCCCTCCGTGCAGATCCCCCCGCCCGGAGAGCACATCCCCAAGGTAGAGGTGTGGGCAGGCCGGGTGCTGTGAGGAGGTGGGCAGGGTGGGTGGGGCTTCAGGCTGGGATGGCCGGTGGAGACGGCTGGCGATGTTGACTGGGCCTGCTAGAGGGGCTGGATGAGATCATGGACTGGGGGGTGGGGGTGGGCTGGGTAGGGATTCCAGACCAGGGGGGATGACTGTAGGGGTGCTGTTGGATTATGACCTAGGCCAAGAGAGAGGGCGTGCAGGGAGAGGAGAGGAAGTCTAGGGACCTCCCCCCACCGTGCCCACATTGGCTCTAGATCTGCCTTGAGGTCCGCCCCCCGCCCCCCGTGTCTGTGGGGGGTGCCGAGTGCCAGGAGGGTCCAGCTGTGTCCAGCCCCGTCGGCTGGTTTGTCTCGCAGCATCTCAGGATCCAGCGGTCGGTGGGGAGAGCGAGAGACGGCACCACCTTCCCTCTGAGCCTGAAGCTCAAGTGCCAGCCTGGCCCTGAGGACTCACATAGCGGGGCGCCCATGGCCGGCTACGCGGCCTCTGTCTGGGTGTTCTGCACCCTCAGTGGGCTCATCACCCTGTTGCCCGATGGCACCATCTATGGTGTCAACCACAGCTTCGCACTCCTGCTCTTCGGCTACGGGAAGGCTGAGCTGCTGGGCAAGGTGGGTCCCAGCCCTTCCTCCCCGCCCCACCTTTCCCCTTGGCAGTCATGCCTGATTCCATCCTCAGCGGTTTCCCCATAAGGAAGATATCCTGGGCACCCCACTGTTACTGAGCCAGACTGACTCACCTTATTTGGGTGGGGGCTCTGCCTTGGGCCTGTAGGTCAGCCGCTGCCCCTGGGCCTCCATCCTCTGACTGCCTACATGCAGGCAGACTGCCAGTGTGCGTGTGGCCTGATGGCTCTGTCCTTCCAGGCTCTTCCTCTTCCTCCCTCGTCTAGCAGGGACACGGGCTCCTGGGCCTCAGCTCTTCTCTGCGGCTCAGTCATAGGCCCGCCCGCCTGGGGGATCTTGAGATCCTCAGGCATGACCTTGCTTGGGGTCAAGGCGTCCTGGTGTGGCCTTGACTGCGTGCATGGCTTCTGCCCTGACACTTGTTCTGGGGCCACCGAGGTTGCACAGGTGTTGCTGGCCGCGCTGCGGTCTGTCTGTCAGGTTGTGGTGCTATGTCCAGCAGGGCGCATAGGAAGGCACCATGCCTGATTCAGGGGGGCCTGACAGACAGCCGCCTTAGGGAGGCCTTGAACTGGGTCAGAGGGCACCTCTGGCAGGTGGGGCAGGCCCCATGACACCCTTTCACATGGGGGGCTGGGACGGGGGTCTACGTACCAGGACTCGCCCATGGGAGGTGTCTCTGTCGAGAGTCAAAGGGAAAGGCCCCCTGGGTCAGCTGTGACTCTGGGATCTTCTTCACTGTCCACGTGTCTAGAGCATCACGTTCCTGATCCCTGGCTTCTACAGCTACATGGACCTCACCGATGAAAGCGCCCCGGGGCTGGATGGCAGGCCTGGGCGGGTGGCACCAGAGTCCTGGCAGGACTGGGACTTGTCTAGTGGGGTCTCAGGTGAGACTCACGACTGCCCCTCAGGGGCTGCACTGACCAGGGCCGCCAGGGGTGCTCTGAATGGCGGCCCCTGGGTCGGGGGCGCCCCTGTGGGAGGTAGGATGGGGCGGTTGGGTGGTCTCCGGGTCTGAACAGGATGTGCCCCTGTCGGCGGTCAGGTCCCAGCGTGAGTGCCGTGCTCCAAGGCACCGGGCTGCAGGATGAAGCGCCATCCCAGGAACCCGCCACACCGGCCCTGGGGTGAGTGCGTCAGCCGCCAGAGGCGGGGAGGGGTGGGCGAGGGTCCTTGCTGGTTGGCACTGTGACGACAAGGTGGGTCGGACACCACCGTCTGCCCTCTGAGCCCCTGAGTAACTGACTGCCTCCTATTCCCAGGGCAGATGGTGCGGGAGGCCACCTGCTGACCCAGGACCAGCCGCAGAGACTGGAGGAGGGCAGTCCCCCACAGGGCCCTCGGTCAGACAGTCCCAAGCACTCGGACGACAGTCCACCCGCTGCCCAGGAGGAGCCCGGACCCCCCACCGGAGCCCAGAATGGGCAGGGGCGGGCCCTGGAGAGCGAGCTGGACCCAGAGGGCCCCGCCGGCGGGGGCCCCGGGGCCGAGGCTGCCGTGCCCCAGCCCTATTTGATGGGCCGCCCAGCGGAAGCTGCTCCCCTGACGCACTGCCCACACTGCGGGATGGAGCTGCTCGCCAGGAGGGGCCGCCCGAGTCCCTTGGACTCCGGATTCCTGCCCCTGGGGACGCTGACCCTGGGGGGGCTGTGGCTGGGAGGGGGCAGTGACCGCGAGGAGCTGCAGGCCTGCCTGGTCAAGGAGCAATTGTCCACACAGAGCTGCGTGGGGCCTGCAGGCGTCCCTGCTGCCGAGCACCTCCCCGCCAGGCACCCTGCCGTGGCGGCCCCGCCATCGCTCTGTGACCTGGGAGCTAGAGATTTGTTGAGTGGCCGCTCCGGCAGCTCGTTGGCCTACTATGCCCGGGCCGTGGACCTCCCTGACGCCACCCAGCCTGAGGCCCAGCCTGAAGCTGGCACAGCCGCCCTGGCCTGGGACTTCCAGGAGCTCTTCCTCAGCGAGCGGGTGGCCCGTGCGTGCTCCAGCTCTGGCTGTGTGAGCTCGGGTCTCCCCCATGCGCCCTCCTCCTTGAGTCTGGGTTCCGACCTGGGCGAGGACAGCCCTCGGGGCCGGCCAGCAGACGCCCAGCTGCTGGACCGGGAGGGGCTGCTGCTGCTTACTGGCACCGCCTCCAGTTTCAGCCTCTCCCAAGCCCGCAGCTGCCCCTCTGATGCCCCGCTGCTGCCCACCCTGTCCCCAGACCCCACCCCTGGGGAGACACTGCAGCACACAGACCAGCAAGGGCTGGGCCTCCAGGCGGCCTCCACCCCGCTGCGAGGGGAGCATGCCCCCCCACCAGGAAGCACCAGCTCCTTCCGAGAGATCCAGGAGGGCACCTACGTGGGCAGCTGCTACCACCGGGACGGCTCCAGGCTGAGTACGTTCCCCAGGATGCACATGCTCGCGTGCTGTCTGTCTGTCCATCCATGGCCTGCCAGTGGGCTTCTGAGGGTACATGGGAGGACAGCTGCGAGACCGTGCCTGCGCGACGCCCACCTATGCCCTCCCTGGTTGTCGCCCTTGGGAGAGGGCCATAGGGGCCTTGGCAGTCCTTGCTCTGGCACATGTCAAGAGGGCCGGGGTGGGGAGAGGGAGGGGCTGGCCTCTGCTGCACTTGGGGATTTTCAGATCTGAGGTCAGGTGGGTCAGGACATGCCGTCTGCCCAGTATCGGAGCCCCTCCACGTTCCCCAGCTCAGTGTCACCTCCGGGCTGGCTTTGTGTGGTCCTCAGCTGGACTGTTCCTCGGAACATGGCGCGTATTGTTTGTGGAGACGTCGCGTGTACAGATGTGGCAAGAGGGATGTCCTCTGTGATCCTTCCCCCACAGGATGGCATGTGTTTCTGCTTGTGAACGTACCCGAGTGCACCTGCCCAGAGTTCACCTGGCACATCCACAGGAACGTGTGTGTGCATGCCTCAGTGTGCACCCATGTGTACCCATGGCATTTAGTAAGCTGGTCACAGTGGTGTTCTGTGCCATGGCAGTGGGGTGGGCGTGCTAGGCTTTTCCACCAGGGTGGTCTGCAGGGCCCCTGAGTGGAGGAGAAACAGGGCAGAGGTGCAGTGCCTGCAGGCCTGGGCTGCTGGCCTCTGTGCTGCGCAGGCAGAGGACTAATTTCCCTTGCTCTTGCCCCTGGTGGCCCAGGCTGGCCTCTGTTCTCACCTGCCTGAGCATGCACACCTGGTGGGGTCCCCTGCTTCAGCTAAGACAATTGTCTTGCCCTCAGGCGTGCGGTTTGAGGTGCGGCGTGTGGAGCTCCGTGGGGCAGCCACGCTCTTCTGCTGCTGGCTAGTGAAGGGCCTGCTGCCCAGCCCCTGGGACCCAATGGCTCGCACCCGCCTGCTGCTGGCCAGCCTGCCCAGCTCCACCCACTCCATGGCCGAGCTGACCGGGCCCAGCCTGGGCGAGGTGGGTGTGGGCAGCGGCCACCTTTCAGGGAGTACATCCCTTTCTGTTTTCTCTGGGGAGCCACGCCCTTGCCCACTGTCCTCCGATATGCCGTTAGAGGTGGGGGTGGGGGGGAGGACCGGGGCGAGGCTCCAGCGCACAGGGCGGGCAGGTGGGAGGTGGAGGTGGGCGCGTGGGAGGGTTGTGCATGGGCTGCCTGCAGGACAGGTGTGCCCATGTGCACCAGTGTCCTTCTCCTGGCACAGCAGCCACGGGGCTCAGACTGTTGCCTTCACAGGTGGTCAGAGGCAAACCTTGGTTTGAGGAGTCCCCTATGGTGGCCGAGCTCGAGGGGCTGGCGGCCTGCGAGGGCATGTACTCCCATAAGTACAGCACGCTGCGCCCGCTTGGCAGCGGGGCCTTTGGCTTTGTGTGGACTGCCCTGCATAAGGAGGAGAACCGAGAGGTACTGGCACAGGAGGGACGCTCGCCCTGGCTCAGCTCAGACAGGAGGGCTTCCCAACCACGGAGCTCATACCCGGCTGGTCCTATGATTGCTCTAGGAGCTTGTGTGGGGCCACACCGCCCGGCCAGCCCTGTGTACTCACCCTCAGAGCTATGCAGCTCAGACCCTGTGATCCTTCCAAGGCTCTACCAAGGCCCCTGGATCTCCCTCACCCTGGTCCGCTTCCACCCACTGAATGGAAAGCCCTACTAGGGAGTTGGAAGCAAGTGGGTCGGCAGGCATCTTGGTGGCCTTCCAGTGTCCTGTGGATGACCACCTTGCCATTGTAACACAGGCTGTGTGCTGAGGGCGTGGGGGCCGAGACGGGGTTTTGTGGGTCAGTGTATCTAGTGCTCACTTTCCTGCCTGCCACCCCTCTCCTCGTTGTTGGGTCTCCAGTGGTGTCTCAGGTGCCGTCTGGTGGGTCTGTAGTGTCCTGTCCCTTCTAGTGGCTTATTCTGGTGCTTGGACCCCAGTCTTCTATGAGTCGTGATGGGGCCCTGCTCCCATGCTTAGTGTGCATTTGGATAATAAGTCCATTCAAGTCTTTTACCTTCTTTGTTGCTATTTGCATTGTCTTATGTTTATTTCCTCATTGGTTTGTGAGGCTATATATAGTCTTCATTGGAGAGCTTTGCAAATATCTTGGATTCAAATTCTTGGTTGGATAAATGTTTTGAGGACGTAATCTGCATCCTAATAGTTTCATGTTTTTGCAGCATTAATGTCAAGCATTTTCCCATTTTATTAGCCATTTTTGCAAAGCATCTTTGCATCTACTGCTTATTTATCTGTTACGTCGTTTTCTTATATTGGTTTCATAGTCTTTATGTGCACTGGATGCAAGCTTCTTGTTGCATTCATGTAATGCAAAATCTTGTTTTGTGTGTTACCTTTTAATTCCTTTGATATCATTTGATGAAAAGAACTTATCAAGAGGCCCTGACGATCAGCTGTTCTGTGTACTGTCACTGCCCACGCCGAGCTCATGAAGACGCTCTCTCGTGTTTCCTTCTAAATCATTACCTGTTTTACTTCCCACATCCAGCACTGCAATCCATCTTGTATCAACCTCTGTGTTTTCATAAGTTCATTCTTAGAATATTTTTAAAGCTCTAAACTTATGGATTTTTAAGTTATATGTAGTCTGTGACTTTACAATTTCCTACTTAAAACATTTTGTTAAATATGACATGGTTAATTCTTAGCAAGTCTCACTGGTATGGAAGCATGACATATAGTTTTTAGGTATAAATTAATCAACTGTCTTATGCAAATTTTTCTTCTTTCCTTCTGGCTGTCCCTCTGTTGATTTTGGAAGGGGGTGTGAGTGTTCTCCACGGTGTCTGCTTCTGTGTTCCCTGCAGTTCTTAGAGCTTCTGCTCAGCTTGTCGATGCTCAAGCGTCCATTGCTTATAGGCTGGAGTTGGATGCTCTCATTAGGATGAAAGACCCTTTCAATCCAGTGCAGGTGGCCTTATTTGGAATTTTAATTCTTCTTAATCCTTTCTGAGTGAGTCTTTTCGGATGATCTCGAACCATTAAAAAAACGACTCACACAGGTTGGAAAGTCCCAAATGTGTGAGTCAGCAGGACGAGAAGCTTCTCTGGGTTCACGAGCTGCAGGTTGGCAGGTCAGATGACAGGCTGCTGGCTCAAGAGCGAGCGGTTACATGAGGAGCCAGAGAGGGAACTTTGCCCGAGCATTTGTGCACACACCGAGGACTGGAAGTGCAGACCATACCTGCAGGGATACTCCCTTGCCTGAGTGTGGCCACACAGGTTGCGACTGGAATAAGGGCAACGTAAGTGGTTGCTGGGTCACACTCCCCAGGGAGGCGGTGAACGAGGGCAAATCCCACTCTAGCCATGCCTGACTCCACGCTTTCTCCTGTGTGAGCCCCTGATGCAGCTTCTGTGTAACCCACCCTGCCAAGGACGTTGTCCCTCTTTAGGTCCCTCATTCATGGCACCATGATTTGCATTAGCGGTGAGTTGCCGGGTCTCATTGGTGGTCCGCAAACACTTTATTTGCATAGTTCCACCTGGTCAGCCTCTGAGCGTCAGGAAGACTGGCTAGAAGGCACATATAAAAGGACTCCCTGAACCGGACCATCCTTCGTTAGCGAGGACATCTTTGTCCCGTCCTCTGTTTTCAGAATCCCTGAGCCATGTTGTTTGTTTCACTGGTTCACGTTCATTTCATTCACTGATATGTTTAAGTATGTTTTCTGTTTAATGCACTTTAACATGCATGTTGCCTTTCTCACTGGCTGTGTATGTGGGGGGGTTCCTATCTGTTCTTCCCAGTCCATGGGTTTGGATGCAGG
Source organism: Nesogale talazaci (assembly GCA_004026705.1). Lineage (NCBI taxonomy): Eukaryota > Metazoa > Chordata > Mammalia > Afrosoricida > Tenrecidae > Nesogale > Nesogale talazaci. Next base: position 33,321 of record PVJH01017318.1, on the reverse strand, counting down.
GATGTGTGTATGTGTGGCCGCCCCTAGTGTCACAGGGACGTGTGCATGTATGTGCGTGCGTGTGCATGTGACCACCTCTCTTACCATAGGGACATGTGTGTCCAATTATTTCTGGTTCTGCAGGGATGTGTGTGTGTTGGGTGTGCGTGTGTGCATGGCTATATCTGCTCCAGCCCCGGGGAGGGGAAGAGGGGGGAGAGGAGCTGGAGGCCTGCTGCCCCAGAGACTGAGCAGTGGCCCTGGATGTGCTTGGCCTCTGGTCCCCTTGCAGGTGGTGGTGAAGTTTATCAAGAAGGAGAAGGTCCTGGAGGACTGCTGGGTGGAGGACCCCACGCTGGGCAGAGTGACCCTGGAGATCGCAATCCTCTTCAGGGTGGAGCACCCCAACATCATCAAGGTGGACATGGCGCCCTGTCCTCAGGGGCCCAGCACCAGGCGCTACCTTCGAGCCGGGCACACCAGCACCTCTGTGGAGCTGACCACCCCCGCTCTCCACAGGTGCTGGACGTGTTCGAGAACTCAGGCTTCTTCCAGCTGGTGATGGAAAAGCATGGCTCCGGGCTGGACCTCTTCGCTTTCATTGACCGCCACCCCAACCTGGACGAGCCTCTGGCGAGCTACATCTTCCGGCAGGTGTGGGCTGGCTGCGGCCCCTGGGAGCACATGGGCTGGGGTGGAGGGGCCTCCCTTCTCTAAGATGCCCCCAGCCTCCTCTCGGCATTCCAGGAATAAGATTCAGGCATGGGGAAGAGCGTGCTGTGTGTGGCGGGGGAAGCACGGGTCAGATGCCATCCTGAGGTGGTCAGGGAGGCGTTAGGCTTTGTGGTCCCCACGCTCCCCGCCATGACTGACCCATCAGTCTGGCTGTCCTGAAGCATCTGCTTCCCAGTCTGTTGGGTCAGGACAGTCAGGACTTAATGTGACAGGGGTGTCAGCATTCACTTAAGTGGCAGGGCCGCAGATGAGGGGCAGGCCCAGCTCTGCCCAGTCGTGCCTCAGAATGGTGGCTCTCGGTGACCAAAGGAATCAGCTCAGATCACTTTCCAGGCTGTCACTGTCTGCCCCGTCCCATCCTAGCCCGTCCTGTGTGTTGGCCTTGGTCTCTGGGGGGGGGAAGAGGAGTGTTACTGGGATGGGGGTGTGGTCAGCAACACAGGAAGAGAGACAGGCAGGCAGGTAGGCAGGGATTTAGTGCTTTGTCTTTTCAAACCACGAGGAGAAGGTTGTGGCTCATCTGAGACAGTTTCTAGCTCCCGCGCAGCGTGGCAGCGTCACGGCAAGGCTGTGAGAGCGAGTCACAGGGCGGCTCTTGGATCACTGCTGGACATCAGTGAGCTTCCACACACAGCCGGGTCTTCCTCGCGCTGGGGTCGCTGCCCTGGAGTCGCCGCCGCCGGCCAGGGAGGAACTGCTGCTGCAGGGAGTGGAAAGCCCATCTTCCTCCTGCGTAGTGGCTGGCCTTTTGAGTGCTGACCTTCCATCACCCCCTGCCACCAGGACTCCTGGCTCCCAGAATCCCCAGGCTTTCTGAAGGCAGCTTTCTTGATGCCTGAGTGGAAGTTCCAAACATTCGTTCTGCCTAAAGAATGACACCGCCTGCACGGGAAGGTTGATCAGTCCTTGTTTCTCTGCAGAAGGTGACACCAGGGGCTGCTCATCACTGCCCGGTGCCCTCGAGCTGGCCCCCTCCGAGGGCATCGTGGGCAACAGAACTGAACCCTGCTGGGTTGTCCTGGGGTTGAGCCCGTTGTTGCAGCTCCGGTGTAAATCCAGCCCTTCCCGGCTGGCCTTCTACCGAGCGCGACGGCCTCCCTGGGGCCTGGTCCTTTCTAATAAGGTGTCCCTGACACACAAGGAGGAGTCCTGTCATCATCCCTCACGGGGCACTTGGGCTGCAGCTCCTCCAACACAGATGTTTCTGTCCTCATGGTAGTCCCTGTGGACTAGGTTCCTTAAAGACATTTGCTCATCTCCAGACTGCCTCATCCACTGTCCAGCCTTCGCTGCATAGGAGGCCATGGACAGTGGGTCAGGCACCCCTTTGTTTGCCTTGTCTTCTTGGGCAGAGCTGCCCGGGGCAGCCTGCCGTCCGCCTCCATCCCTGGCTCTGCTTCCAGTGGGTTGGCTGCAGGCACCGTAACCTGACTCCTCGGCAGCCTCGGTCACTGATCCTTCTCACGGTGCAGCTCACTGAGGGCGCGGCTCTTCTTTGCAGAGTTGTCACAGACCTGACCTTCACCCCCCAGGCTCTCTGCCAGCAAGTGGCAGGCTGTCAGTCCCCAGCCCCGCCTTCCTTCAGGAGCCCCGGCACCCAGGCGGGGCAGGCCGGGCGTGAAAGGCTGCTGCTCCCTCGGGATGCCGTCCACTCGGGCCCCGCTCGCAGGTCTGTAGAGAGCTGCAGCCTGGCAGGCGTGCGGAGCCTTTGACTTGTTTTCAGTGCCTGCATTGGGGCTTCTTGCCACTCTTCACGTATGCGTGATGCGTGAGCACATCTTCATGCCAGTGTGCGTGCCGGTGGTGCCGGGGGCAGCGGGGGGAGGGGGGCTGGGCAGTGGATTGACTGGAGACAGTGTGTTGACTGTGATCAGCGGGTTGACTGGGCAGTGGGTTGACTGGGGGCAGTGGGTGGGTTGGCTGGGCAGTGGGTTGGCTGTGGTCAGTGGGGTGGCTGGGCAGTGGGTTGGTTGGCTGGGCAGCGGGTTGGCTGTGGTCAGTGGGGTGGCTGGGGGCCAGGCTGCTGGCAGGACATGTAGGCACTTCTGGGGAGCATCTTAGTGGGGAAGAGTGATTGATGCTGGGCCCCAGGGTTCCCCAGGAAGAGGCTCTCCTGGTGCAGGTGCGTACAAAAGCCCCTGTACGTAGGCTTTGTGGGACCCCCAGCTCAGGGAGGCCATCTTTGTTCAGACTGATGGCTGGTTCGTACAAAGGGGTTAGTGGGGAAGTCTGTCCGTTGTCCTTCCTCCTGTTCTCCACACACTGTGCTGAGTGCCCGTGTATGCAGTCTGATGAGCATCTGTGCATAGCTGCACACATGTCTGTGCTCACGCCTGTCTAAGGGTGTGTGCGTGTGGGCATGCCAGGTGCAAAGGGAGAACTGCCTTGGGGGGCGGGGGGGGGTCCAGTGGTTCACTGGCCCTGGAACTGGAACGCTGCTGGGGCGGCCAGCAGTCAGCCTCCCTAAGGCGGCATGGGAGGGCGGCTCCGCGGGCCTGGGGTCTGGGCTTGGCCGGCAGTGGTGTGCTGTGGTGAAGCACCTTCTCCCTTGCTGGACGTCCACGTGACTGAGAGCCACCCTAAGTCAATGCGCTGTCTGTGCACCGACCAGGCTGTCTAGCTTGCAGGGGTGTTGGTTTGGGGGTTGACCAGGGGTGCATCCCACTTGAGACCGTCACTGCTCGTCTTGGGAACAAGGAGTGTCCGTGGGAGGACGGGCCTCTGGGAAGGTGCCCCCAGTAGTGAACCAACAGTGAGCCTAGGGGTCCTGCCTGTGAGCGCACACTCTGCGACTTGTTCCACCTGCCCTTGGGCCTCCCCTGCCTGCCAGCCCCCTACCTTGGGCCTCCCCTGCCTTGGCAGCTGAGTTCTTTGTTGGTCGCTCCCAGGCGTGTTGGTCCCCCTTCCCCCCCCCCCCACTGCTGCGGGGCTGCTTGGCTGAGCTGCCATCGGGGGTCGGTTGCAGCTGGTGTCGGCGGTGGGCTACCTGCGCGCCCAGGGCATCATCCACCGGGACATCAAGGACGAGAACATCGTCATCGCCGAGGACTTCACCATCAAGCTCATCGACTTTGGCTCGGCTGCCTACCTGGAGCGCGGCAGAGTGTTCTACACCTTCTGCGGCACCATCGAGTACTGCGCGCCCGAGGTCCTCTTGGGGAACCCGTACGTATGGAGCTGCCCCTGTGGGCCCCACTGACGGGGGGCTTGGGAAGGGGGCACTGTTTAGGCCTGTTGGTGATGGGCGTGGTAGTGATAGCAACAAGTGGGCAGGCCAGCCACGGAGGCCTGACCATGGAAGCGGGCAGTGGACGAAAGAGTTTGCTTTATGAGTTTCTCATCTGTCATATTTTTTAGAATTTGGTATAATAGAAAGTTACAGAAAGATCAAAGATCACTTGTTTCTTTTTAAATTTCAAATAATTTTCTGTTGACTTTAACTGTCACCATGCTGTGGACATGTGACTTGCATCGCAGACAGTTCACGGTATAATTTTTTTTCTTTTTTTCTTTTTTTTTTTTTTTTGTGTGTGTGTGGGGGGCATCACTGCTCTCTGGTGGTGGGAGTAGGAGGTCCAGCCCCACTGCTGGAATTGAACCTCCGTCCCAGTGGGCCGCAGTCCCACACACAACCACTACGCCACCGGGGCTCAGCCCCACGGTGTAATTTACTGAAGAGTCATGTGCTCAGCTCCACATCCGTCTCAGAGCACTGCCCTCATCTCCGTGCTCCCCACCTGCTCCCCATCTCCCCCGCCCCGCCGTCACCCCAGGGAGCCCCAACCCACTGGCAACACCCACCAGGAGACACCGTTTCTTTAGTCAGCCAGGCCTTCTGGGAAGGAGCTGTCACCTGTCCCGATAAAACAGCGCTGCTGACAACAAGAAACCCCGCTGGACCCCGCGCCCCCAGTGGGTCCCGGCTCACACAGAGACCCGTGCTCAGCCGCTGCTGGGGCCGGGGCCTCCACTGATGACACCAGCGTGTGTGGGGCCCTGGGCCCCGGGTTTCGCCTGCTCGTGGGGGCTGCAGTTGTGTGGGGACAGCCAGCCGGATCGCGAGCGCTGCCCTGCTGGTGCTGCCCCTGCCTGTGCACTAGCCCCACGGGCAGGAGGAGTCACTCGGGCCACGTCCTCCTGCCCTCCTCGCCACAGGTCCAGTGGCCTGGGGAGGGCTGTGCAGTGCTCCGGGCCTGAGCGGGGCTCTCCACGCAGGTACCGGGGCCCGGAACTGGAGATGTGGTCGCTGGGGGTCACTTTGTACACCCTCATCTTTGAGGAAAACCCCTTCTGTGAGCTGGAGGAGACGATAGAGGCTGCGCTGAAACCCCCGTTTGCGGTGTCTTCAGGTGAGCCCCTGTGCGTCTCTGCCCGCCCCGGGGACCTCACGTCTCGTCTTTGACTTCACATCCCCACCTCCAAGTGTGGCCTCCAGTTTTCTCCAGCGAGGGCTCGGGGCGTGGCTGGCGCTTGGGCTGGAAGACAGAGTCAAGGAAGGGGTAGGGTGGCTCCTGGCCACTTGGGGTTCACCCACCGAATCGATGGGGTGCCGTGGCACCAGCAGGAACCCATCTGGCGGCCTGTGTGCTGGTTCAGTGTGAGAGGATGCCTGGCCTCGGGCTCCTGGGCAGAAGGCTGCTGCAGGCCTGTGCCGCTGCCTCTGACATTGGGGCGGGGCCTCCGGCTGCGTTTGGGGTTGCCAGCCTGCTCACAGGGCTCCTGGCTGAACTGTGGCTGATGCTCCATTGCTTAGGGCGCCAGGCCCCACTTCTGGACACTAGGCCTGAGTTCGAGGAGCTGGTACTGCCTCTCCATGACATGAGAGGCACCTGGCCACTCACCTGTCCCGTCCACTTAGGGATGGCCAGGACTCCTAGGGTGGCGCGTTGTGACCCTCGGCCTGGCCCATGGCTCTCTGCATCTCCTCCCAAAAGCTTAGCTGGAGCCCCCTGGAGGCGGGAGCCCTGGACACCTCTTAGGCAGGGGACCCTGAGGTGACCCAGGAGCTCCTGATGGGGCCCCCAGGTCTTTCCTGTACACAGCGAGGCGCCCTCTGTGTCCCAGAGCTCATGTGCCTGGTGTCAGGGCTGCTGCAGCCGGTGCCCAAGCAACGCACCACCCTGGAGGCACTGGTGGAGGACCCATGGGTGACTCAGCCCGTGAACCTGGCCAACTACACCTGGGAGGAGGTGTGTCGACTGAGCAAGCCAGGTGAGCTGTGCTGGCTGTGGGGCCCCAGGGGAAGGGGGAGGGGCAGGAGGTGGCCACCTGCAGACAGATGTCAGGATCAGAGCTTGGCTGTGCTGTACCTCCCATGATGCACTTGGCCCCTCCTGGGACTTCAGAGCTTGGCAGGCCACCTTCCGGGAGCGGAGGCTGGAGAGGGGAAGTTGTGGCCTGCAGCTGTGACACTTCGAGTGGCCTCCAGCTGAGAGGACACATGCTGGCCTGGGGTGGGCTGGCTCTGCCTGCCTGCAGCCCCTTCCTCAGCAGGACTCTGGTCCCTGCTGGTGCAGCCTTGGCGCCAGTTGGCGCTGGAGCTCCATGCTTCAGGACCCTTGGGTTGCTCCAGTGGCATCTTCCAGACACAGGGTGGGACGGCACCTGACTCAGTGTCTTTCTCTCTGCAGAGAGCGGACTTCTGGCCAGCACGAGCTTGGAGGTGAACAGGGACCCCAACCCTCCCAGTGCCCCCCTGCTGCCGTGTCGCCACACGTCGTAGTGGCCTCCTGCTTGGGCTTCGTCCGAAGGGCACAGCCCACCTCGAGCGGCTCTGCTCGGGCCACCCACAAGGCCGAGGAGGAGCAGCGCCGACCTGGGCCCCGGGGAGACGCGGCGGCTGGGGCATCAGGCAGTGTGGAGTCCGTCATGTCTACGAGCATGACCTCGGACTCTCGGCGGACGCGGGCGGGCCTCCACAGGCCTCTCTCCTGACCTGCCATGTCCAGGCAGTGGCTGCTCTATGGACTGCTTGGGACTGCAGCGGGCCGGGCTGCCCTCTCAATTACTTGACCATTTTCCGAATTAAAGCAGCTTTGACAGAAGGCAGCTGCTGAGCAGGCCTGTGGTTGCCCTTGCCTGGACTGAGGGGTGAGGCGCACGTCACTCCTGTGCCTCTGCGCTCTTACAGCCCTGGAGTGAGGCTCTGCAGGCAGGCAGCCGCTGTCGGCAAAGGGAGGTGCGTCTCTGGCCGGCCCTGCCTCGGTTGTTGAGCCTCCTCTGCAGTTACAGTGCAGTGCCGCTAGAATCTTGGTGTCCCCAAGACGTCCTTCAGGACTCCCCCCCCCCCCCCCACACACACCACTGGTGGCAGGCCCAGTGCCTTTACCCTTGCTAGGCTGCTGCCCTAGCTGGAGTCCACTGTGCCAGCTGCAGACATCTGGGTCAGAGGGGATGGGCTGTAGGCATGGGAGCACACACCCCTGTTGGAAGAAGAAGCTAAAGCCAAAACGTCCCTTGTCTCACAGATCACCACACCAAAGGCCCTTTCTCTGCGTCCTGTCTCCTGCCCAGAGCCCTCCAGCTGTGCCCGTGTTCAGCTGTGTGTGGTTCCTAGGGCTCTTTAGGGGGCATAAGGCTGTTGCTGGCATTTTAGAGCATAGTGTCACCACCCTCTTCCTTGAGCTCCTGCTGCCTGGTGCCCGCACCTGTGCCAGGGCTCCAGCACATAGGCACTTGGCAATGTTTCCGCATGAGAATTCAGATGCGCTTTCAGGTGTTACATGAACTGGTTGTCAAAATTGGAAAGTTACCAAGTGCTTTTCCTGGTAACAGGTATATGTTGTGGCTCATACCAGACCAGTGTGGGTGGAGGAAGAGGCATGCCTTTAACTTCCCAGCCTGGGCCGTGGTACGTTGGAAGCGTGCCTGTGAAAGGACCCGGAGTGTGGGCTCTGAGGAGAGGCTGACCAACGTCCTCTCTGCATTTCAAGTGTGCTTCCAGAGCAGGGTTCTTCCCGAGAGTCCGGGGAGGTGGACTGCGTGATGGTGGGGGCCCCTACATCCCAGCCAACAAGGGGTTACTGCAGTGCTGTCTGCAATAAGGTCTTCGCAGTTGAGTATTACATTAAAGAACCAAACATGCAATCTTTTATTTCCACAGAGATGAAAAGGGCCCTTGAATGTCATCTCTGAGTTACAGGGGCCTGAAACCCACAGGAGCTGTTCTGTCCAGGTCTCCAGGGTCGCTGTGAGTCGCTGGCATGGACTCACAGCAGGGAGGTCATTTGTGTAGACAATTTGGGACCTGGCTCAGAGCAGATACTCTGTAGATGGATCCATGTAAGAACCAGGTCTCTTTTCTAAGTTCATAGAAGTTTTCGGGTGAGACGAGAAATGCTTATAAACCAAGGTGTGATGTCTGCCAGTAGTGGAGTGTGGGAGGCTGAAGAGCATACTTTCATTTTCTCCTTGAAAAGTGCCCTGGCTCAATGTGTGAACAGTTATCTAGATTGCAAGTCTAGACTGGAGAGTGAGACGGGCTTCATCAGGCTGACACCCTGGACTCCCGAGGCAGAGGGCTCTTGTCTTTTTCACTGGGGAACGTGCCAGGACTTTGCCAGCCCATTCCTTGAAATGTCTTTTCAAAAATGGTATTTGCAGGCTGGGCCTCCAACTCCCACCACCCGAGGGCAGTGAACCCCCCCTCCAAAAAAAAAAAAGGTATTTGCACATCTCTTAAGGTGTGTATGTGTCCTTCATAGTCATGCTACAGACTACACAATCAAGATCCACGATATCTTTCTCTGAACCTAAAGCCCTATTTACTTAGGCTGCAGGCCTTTACCCCATGAACAAAATGCTGACTGGCTAGTGTCAGCTCCCTTTGTGTATAATTATAAGCCTGAAAGCATTCTAGGTCTTTATAGCAGTGAGCTGTACAGAATTGTTTATCTTAAAATAGCAGATTGGCAAAGAAACTACCTCAGGAAGGACCCTGGCTTCTTCCAACCGTACTACTGCTGCAGCACAGGAAGTGAGGCAGCCCGGGGCAGTTTCATTTGTGTCTCGTTAGGGTAATGTGGAGCAGGAATGCAAAGCGCATTTTTCAGATCTGGCAAAGCTAGCCTGGGTGAGCATGCGCGGAATGCGAGCAGACCGTTTGAGACCAACAGGGCAGTCCGCCCAAGGACAAAGTTCAAAGGGACTGGAAATGGGACGAAGTGGGGTGGGGTCTCAGGGCCATGGAAGAGAATCTCTAGATCATTCCAGGGAAAAGCTGATGGTCTGCTTCTGTGACCCTTCACCCACTTCTCGACGTGAGAAGCGCCGTGCGGCCCGGCCCCGCTCCAGCGGGGGCGCTTTTCGGCGGCGGAACCTAAGCTCGCGGTTCCGCCCGAGCGCCGGCGAGGGCGACGTGACGGACCCGGAGGGCGGAAGTGGCGGGCCCGGGAGTCACGCGGCTTCCGGCCCCGGAAGGCAGCCATGGCCACGCTCAGCCGGCAGGTGAGGTCGCCCCCCGGGGGCGGCCGGCGGGCGGCATTCGGGGTGGTACTCGGGCAGGCTGGGCCCCGCCGGCCGGCCCGCGCCCACCTGGAGCCGCACTTGGGGCTCCGCTGGGCGGAAGTCGCCCGTGAATTCGGGGGCCGTCCTCTCTCCCCGCAAAATCGGGGCACCGAGGGCTCCTGGGCTCCCGGCTCACTGCTTGCGTTGGCTCAGACCTCCGGGGGCCCGTCATCAAGGGGGTGCCGGGGTCACTGGCGCTGTCCCGGGAGCATTTCGGACGAGTCCGGGCGCACTTCCCAGGCAGACCTGCCCAGTGGTCCAAGGTGACCTCCGTCAGTCCAGCCGAAGCGCGGAGCCGCACCGGCCGCGTCCCGGATGATCTCTGATGCCCCGTTCCCACACGTGAACCCCCCACCTCCGTGTGTTCAGGCCACGTGTGACTTTGCAGGTTGCGTGCAGAAGCTGTTGTGTTTGCGTCGGACCGAGGCACTGAGGAAGCGCTTGTGCCCCTTACCCTGGGACTCTCCTCCCCACCCTGTGCTCCTAGGTCTGGTGCTGGCGCTGCGTGGTGCCCCGAATCCCTGCCCCCACGGGGAAGCAGATGGCCCGCCGTGGAGAGCCCAGAAGGGCGACATTGGTGTCTTTGTGGCATCCCCTCACCCCAGCCGCTGAAGGCTGGAGCCTGGAGAAATGGACCCGTGTTCCATCCCGGACCTTCTCGCAGGAGTCAGGGTGCCGGCCGGTGCTCGTGCCGCGCCTCCCGGAGGCGGCTGAGACTCCCGTGGACGGAGTGGCCTTGGAGCTGCAGGCGGTCACCAGGTCACTCCTGGACATGGGGTTCAGTCGTGCCCACATCGAGGAGCTGCTCAGCATCCGGCCAGGCCCCAACCCTGGGCAGCTGCAGAACATCACTGCGGAGTTAGTGCTCCTGGGCGTGAACCCGGAGGCGGTGTGCCGAGTCCTGAAGGACAGCCCGCAGCTACTGAAGCTGCCGGCAGAGCAGGTGAAGCAGCGGGCCGGGTACCTGCGGAAGCTCGGGCTGGGTGAAGGTATGAGGAGGGGACAGGGGTGTAGGGTGTGGTGTGCTGGGTGAGGGGAGGAGCAGAAGGCACCTCTGTAGAAGGCCTTGCAGGAGGGAAGAGGCAGAGTGGAGCAACACTGCAGCCCAGCGTCTGCAGGTGGAGGTGGGGAAGGTGCTGTGGATGCCGGATGCAGCGTTGTGTATATGTGTCACCTCGGAGTTGTCAACTGAAGTGACTGTGGGCCTTGTCGACGCATGACATAGAGTCCAAGGGTGTGCCCTCTGTACAGATGCAGGCCCTGCCATGTGTCTGATCCCGGCCTCTGCTGAAAGTGGCTGGCATTCCTGGGTCGCCCAGGAGGCCCTTGAACCAAAGTGGCCCTGCTACTATCTTAACCATTCTCCCCTCTTCCTGGTAAGATGCTGGGCAGGGGGACCAGGGATCCCTCTTTCAGCAGTCTCTCTTCAGGCCATTGCCCAGACCATAAGTAAACCCAGCCTTGTATCTGAGGCGAGCTTCCAGAAGTGTGAGAAGACAGAGTCCTGGAGAGATCGTGAGCTCTCCCCACCCCTTTTGGAAGCCCTCTCGTGCTGCTCCGAGCAGATGGCCTCTTGCCAGGTAGCAGAGAGGAGGCAGCTGAGAGGGACGGTAAAACCGACCCCCTTGAAATCCATTACCTGCACGTCTTAGCAGGACAGCAGGTAATGCAACCGCTTCCTGACACGTTCAACGCGCTGTTTCATTTTAAGTGTTTACCATGGGTTGGGTGAAGGTCTACAGAGCAGATCAGTTTTCCATCCAGCAGTTCACACGTTCTGCCACCCAGCGACATCCCCACAACGCACAGCTGCTTGGTCCCCTTCTTTCCCTGTGCTTCCTACCTCCATCCCCCCTCCTTTCTGGACCTGTCTGCACACTGTGGGTGAGGTGCAGCACCTACCCACATGCTCGATGGTTTTCGGGTGTGCACCCCTCACTCATGTGTCCCACCCTGCCCCTTGTGGACGCGTCGGTCACTTAGCAGAGAATGGAGCCTGGTTGCAGACCTGACCAGGGGCTGAAGGTCCCACCGGTTCTGCCCAGTCCTAAGCCTGGCTTTTCTTACGATGGTTAGCTTTGTGCCCCATTCTTCTCCCACCTGCCCAGGACCTTCTGGGATCCCTTTAGGGGCAGTTGGTGGTAGCAGCCGGGTACCACCTGGTTCTTGTGGTCTCCAGGTGGTAGAATCTGGTGCTTGCATGGTCCATTAGCTCCTTGGGGGTTTCCAGTAACACTTGGGTAAGTAAACATAGGTTTCCAAGGTCTAACTTGTATACGGCTAACATTGAAAGAGCCTGGGCCCCAGGTGACTTGGCCTGCCCGGCACCCAGAGCAGCACTGACGGGCCATCTCTATGCAGGAGCTCCCAGCTTGGGTGTGAGAGTGTATGGTCCCACCCCTCGGCCGAGCTTGTAGCTTGTAGGGGGAGAGTTTCCTTGCTATCACCATTACCAGTCTGTCGGTGATGCTCGGTGGCTCCCAACGGAAATGCCAGCGGCGGAACCCAGACCCCGGGCAGCTGTGCCACATCTCCCCGTGTAGACTTCATGTTCTTGCCTGGATGCCGTGAGCATGCAGACAGGCCAGAGGGGAGGCTGGCTTCTCCAGACTGCAGGGCAGCAGTGACCTGTGTGGGAGCCCGCTGACATCTGCCACCTGCTTTCAGGGGGCGCGTGCTCGGCCTCAGCTGGAGGGGTGGGCCTTGGCATGACTGGCGCCCTCTGCCCTGCAGGGAGGCTGAGGCGGGTGCTGCACTGCTGCCCCGAGGTGTTCACGCTGCCTCAGCGGGGCCTGGACGGCATCCTCAGGGTCCTCCGGGAGAAGTGTCTTTTCACCACGCAGCAGGTGACGGAGATCCTCTACAGGTGCCCCCACGTCCTCCGGGGCGACCCCGGGGAGTTGGAGTACAAGTTCCAGGTGAGGGGTCCGGTGGGCCACGTGCTCCAGTGGGCCTACCCCAAGTCTTGAAGCTGGGGCTGGAGGGGATGCCCGGCAGGGAGCACCCCCCCCCCCCCCCACCAACCTGCCCCAACCTAGCTCTCAACAGGCTGCGAGAGCCTGTTGTCTGGCGTTTCCCAGCTGCCCAGCCCTGTCTCCTGCCCCTGGGCACCCCTTCATTTCCGGGCGCTGTGGGTGCTGGCAGGGAGGCTGCACAGGCAGGGACTGAGCGTGCACATCTCTCCCAGTATGCCTACTTCAGGATGGGGGTCAAGCACTCGGACATGGTGCGGACCGAGCTCCTGCAGTTCTCCATCATCAAGATGCAGCAGAGGCACGTCTACCTGGAGCGCCTGGGCCGCTACCAGAGGCCCGACAAGAAGGGCCAGTCGCAGATCCTCAACCCCCGGCTCAGGGACATCTTCCAGGCCTCTGAGGCTGAGTTTCTGGCCAGGACAGCCCGCTCATCTGCCGAAGAGTTCGCGGTTTTTAAGCAGCTGTTAGCGCGAGAGGAGGAGGGGTCAGGGGGGCCTGAGAGCGCCACCTCTGACGACGACGACACGGAGGACAGCGATGGGGACACTGATGACGAGGCCGCGGCCCCTGAGCGCCATGTGTGACGGTGATGACCTGCCCGCAATTGTCCTTGGGATGGAATGCTGAGGACTGGTCCCGGCGGCAGCGGACTGGGGCCTCTTCTGTGGCCTTTCCAGGCCAGAGGCTGGCTGAGGGGGTGCTCAGGCGGCCCCGTGGGCAGGGCCCCGCCCTTGTTTCCAGGCTGAGGCACCTTGGAGTGGTAAAGACCAGGCTGTGCGAGGCGTCGGTCACTGTCAGCACACCTGTCACACGCTCCGTGGGGGATCGAACTGCTGGGGTCGAGGGCGGGTCAGTGAGGCCTGCCAAGGGTCTGCGCCCCAGGACACCCAGAGCAGCCTAGTGGACCCGAAGAGGGAAGTCCCCTGGTGAGAACTGAGTCTCAGAAGGTTCTAGATCCTAGGGCAGGTTGATGCTACACTGTGGAGTCCTGGCCGCCTGCCCTCCAGGGGCTTGGTGATGGTGAGACTGGAGGGTGGGCACCCAGGGGCGCCCTCACCAGTGCTAACCCACTGACCGGTCTTGTGCAGGATGGGGCCTGGCCACCAGCTTTCTTCTGGGTCTTCCTTGCCGCTGGGCTGCCTGACTCACTGTCAGCTCCGCCTGCTCATGTCACCCAGCAGTGTCGGGCCGGGTGGGGTGGGCAGGGAGAGTGCACGAGGGTGGGTCAGGACCAGGGTGGACAGCAGGGCCCTCCCTCCTGGGAGGCACCTCTTTGGCCAACACTGCCCAGCCCAGCCTGTGGGGGTTCCTGTGGAAGCTTCTGAGCTAGGAAGTTCAGCCAGGTGAAGTCCAGAGAAGACATGGAGCCTCGCCACCCGCTCCCTGTGGTTCCCGAGACACGGGCTGCCGGCCCAGCTCTGCCCACGCCACATCGTCACGTCCAGCCTGGGCCCTGACAGCAGAAGGCCGTCAGTAAGCTGGGACTGTCAGTGTCACAGAGTGACAAACACACTGCACACGCACATGCACACACAAATTCAATACAAACCCAAAGCCTAAAATAAACTAACTCTTCACAAAATGTCTTCTTTGATGAGAGGTGGAGGGAGGGGCACAGCCCCAGGCTGCTGACGTGAGCTTCCGGTTTGGGGCCCTGGTCAGGCTACCCAGCAGGGTCCTTGTGGTGCAGGAGCACGCCCACCTGCAGACGGGGCTCTGCTTCCAGGCTGGGTCCCTGTTGGGGTTCTCAGTGGGGTCCTCCAGGAGGGAGCTGAGCTGTCCAGGGAGCACGGCTGCTGAAGGCTGCCTCGGCTTGTTGGGGCTGAGTCTCGAGTGTCTCTGCCCCCCGCCCCCCCACCCAGCTCCCCGCTGGCAGGCGTTGTCCTCTGTGTGTGAGGACGGCCTGGTGGGACTTCCCAGGCCGGGTGTGGGCAGCGTGCCTGCCCATGGCTGTCCTGGAGGCTGGAGCTCACAGGTCTGGTTCACGATGGCCACCCTGCTCTTCCAGCCACGCCCAGGGAGGAGACGCACTGCCCTTCCAGAGAGACCCACATGCCCCCTGTAGGCTCGGGATGCACCGTCTGTGCCGGGCACAGCCTCCTGGCAGGGCTGGTCTGTCCTTGCACCCCGCACCCCCAGGCCCTCAGTCACTGCTGGGGAACGGGGGTCACAATGAGGCCTCGTGCAGATGACCCCGTCAGAGGTGCAGCCTGGGTCTGGGTTGGCAGTGGCGGTGGGTCAAGGCTCCTGGGCAGTGATCCCATGAGCCCCTGGGCTTGCAGCCAGCCTCCATCATGGGCTACCGGATTGGTCCTGAGAGTTCTAGCTGTGGCTTGAGCACCGGCCTGAGGGCGAAGGTGGGGCTTTGCTGCCAGTCGGGAACTCTCCTCTTGGGGTGTTCTTCCTGTCCAAACTCGGGACCACATCTTCCTGTTCTAGGAGTTCTTGAGGTTGACACAGCGGGTCCTGTAAAGAAAGCAGTGGCACCAGAGGCTGTGTGGGCCCAGTCCCTCCCCACAGCTCTGTCCCTCCCTTCGGGATCTCAGTGGTGAGCTGGGCAGGGCTGGGCGTAGGGAGGGTGCCTGACTGCATGTCCATCCTTTGGGCTTCTGGGGCTGAGAGTAGGGTCTGCTTACTTAGAAACCAGCACCGTCTTTATCGTTGGGGAGAAGTCTCAAGCTTCCCCGGGGTGTGGCCCCGTCCACTTCCTCTGCCTACAGGAGTTCTCAAGGTGGTGGGTTGTGGACAGAGGTCAGGTGGTAGAAGTGCTGACACTTCTGGAAGTTCTCTAACCCCCGTGAAGCTGTGTGGACTTATAAAAATGGACAGTCTACAGGATCTGGTGTCAGCAGGGCTTGATGGTGGACTGTGGGACACTGACACGGAGGGAACTGTGATGAAGACTATTCCCTGGGTCAGGACAGAGGTGATCCCGCTTTAAATATCGGTCCCACAGATTCTCCCCTCACAGCTTTGCTGCCTTAAAGTGAGCGTGTGGTCGATCCTGTCTCCCTGTAGAAGCAGACGTTCTTGTTATCTCCGCCTGCTGCGGCACCCATCCCCCCTCACGCCTTCTCCCAATGCGGGTATTAGGTTTCCTCACCTGTGAGCTCAGGGACTTTACTGTGGTCCCCACCCACCTTGTGACGTACGCACCTGCTGAACAGGCAGGTCTTATGACTACCTGCAAATATCCCAAGACGGTAAAGATTCTCTCTCTGCGTGGATCTGGCTGCTGAGCTCGTGGCCGTCCGGGAGGTGAGCATGCCAGCACAGTGCCTGTCTGACGCCTGTCTGTATTTGACCTTCTCTCCTGTCTCTGACGACGTTGCTGCGATCTTTGTGGAGTATCGCTGTACAGTTGTGCCTGACTGACGGACCCTGCGATTGCTAGAGGCTGTTTCTCTGTCAGGTCAAGGGACCCCAGTACTGAATTGCTTGCTAATCTTGGAGGGTGTTTTGTTTTCATTTGCCTTTGGGTGGTGGTGGTGGGGAGGGGCTGCTGGATGCCGCCTGCCTAGCTCAGGCACTGAGGCTCCCATGGCCTCCATGCTGAGGCACCCACTGAGGACAAGTGACAAGTCAGGGGTCCCGGGTGCCTGGCGTGCAAAGGGGGGACACCACTGGCAGGGCCTTCTCGGGGCCCCTTGGGAAGCAGTAGGGAGTCTGGGAGCGTGCAGTCCTGGGCAGGGCTTGCCCAGGCTCAGTGCCTTCTGGGGACCCACCTCCCAGGAACCTTCAAGACAGGGCACCTTCCAGTTCCTTCAGTGCTTGTTACTTTGTTTCCTAAAATAGAGACAAGCATTTATCAGTGCTTGTTACTTTGTTTCCTGAAATAGAGACAAGCATTTATCAGTGCTTGTTACTTTGTTTCCTGAAATAGAGACAAGCATTTATCAGTGCTTGTTACTTTGTTTCCTGAAATCCCTGGTCCTAGGGGCACTCACACTCTCCAGCCTGGGCCACCAGCAGAGACAGCCTGACAGGGTGGCCTGGCCAGCTCTGGAGGAGGAGAGCAGGCCCCAGAGCAGGGTGGGAGGCACCTGAGGGCAGTGGCAGCCTGGGTAGGGTGGCCCAGTCCTTGGGGATGGCGCTGCATGGAGCCGTCTGGAAGCTCTCCTGCCTGCGTGAACCTAGGAAAGGCCACCTTACTCGAACCAGGCTCCACTGGGCTGTTGGCAAGGCCAAGCTCCCTGCTCCCAGGCCCCCTCGCCCTCCAGGCTGGTGAGCGCGCGGTGCCCGGCACACACACTGCTGCCGCTGAGCCGGGTGCCGGGCTGCCTGGGGGGCCCCACTTGTGGCCCGGCTCCCTGCGCCCGTCCCCGGCCCCGCCCCCCAGGAGAGGCGGCACCTGCTGGGGGCGTGGCTGGCGCCGGTGCTCTCGCAGCTCTCCTGGAAGCACACGTCGCGGTGGGCTCTGTAGACTCTCTTGTACCTGCGGTCACAAGAACGCACTGAGGCCCCGAGACCGAGCCCGCACCCACCGCCACACGCCCCCTGGTGGCGCCTGGGAGCAAGGCCCTTGGTTTCTTGTTAGCAAACCGTTAACTGAGGAGTTACAAAGTGCCCAATGTGGAGGCCATGCCACTTCTAAAGAACCCACTTCACTGGGGTGTGAAAATCCCTGCTGGTGCTAAGTCCCACTCCCAGGGACCCCACAGGGCACCGGGAACTGCGGGTGGCGTGTCCAAGGCTGCGATCAGTCAGGGATCACAGGGGCTTCGTGGTCCCAGACAGCCAGCCCGAGACTCCGGGGACGGGTCCCAGGTGAGAGCCACAGCCCTGAGCTTTCGACCGGCTGAGGCGAGGGACCAGGAAGTGAAGCACAGGTCTTGCCCCCGCAGCGCGGCCCTCGCTCCCCTGGCTCTCCGGCAGTTCAGAGAGACGTGCCGAAGTACGGCTTCCACTTGGGCCGTGGCGGAGGGGCAGCGACTGACCCAGGGCTGACCCTGCAACGCGGAGACCCGGAGAGCTGGGCACAGAGTGGGCAGTGCCTCCTGTCAGCTGTCCGACAGCAGATGGCCCCCGAGAGAGAGCAAGCCAGTGAGAGGGCCTGCGACCGCCCTGCAGCGCTGCAGCCGGGGAGCCTAACTCACAGCTGCGTGCTCAACCCGACTCACGGGACCCCGGGGTCCCTGGTGGGTCCCACGGACTACACTGCAGGGGGAGGAATTCGGGCAGGGGTCACAGTGAGTTGAGGGGATGGGGAGGCCCTGATGGAGGGAAAAACTGGCCCCCTTGGTGGACTGGAGACAGCAGAAGAGGGGACTTGGCAAAGCACCACAACATGGGGCAGAGTGGGGGAGGTGGGGGTAGGGGGAGCTGCTGCAAGCTGTGCCAGCCCCAAATCGAGTGAAGGTCACCTTGTGTGAAGGCAATTACAGCCACTTCAACTAGGGGAAGCAAACCTTTGTCTTGGGAATCCCATCCCCGTCCAGAAACTCAGGGCACAGAAAAGGCAGGTGCACAGCGCCTAGCACACGGCGGCTAAAGCCTGTGAGCTGTGCCGAGCGTGATGCAAGACTAAGAAAATGTACGAGCCCAGGATGGCAGCGACAATGGAGTCAGCAGACGAGGTCCTTAAAGGCGTCTCTTACGGATTCGCTCCATTATGTTCAAAGATCTCAAGGAAAACAAATGAAATGAGAGGTGGAGAGCCAAGCAGCGAGTAACCAGCACGCCTAAGTCTCTCGAGTGAAGACGTGGGGGTGGGATTAGTGATGGGGGAGGCGTTGTCGGGGAACAGACCCGCCCATGGCCTCCTCTGCCCAACTGTGGCCTCCCCACAGAGTGAAGTGCAGAGGAGAGCGCGGGGGCGCCACACCAAGGCCTGAGACAGCACGCGAACACACGCATACACACACACACAGCACGCACGGCTGGCGTCCCAGCAGGTGAACAGAAGGGAGGGAGAGGAAACAAAGGTTCATTTCAAGTTGACCAACGACGATAAACCCAGAAACAGAAGATACGACTTCAAGCACTCACACACACCCCACATACACACCCACACGAAGGCACATCACAAGTGACATGCTCACATACAGTACAGTGTGAAAGAGGAAACAGCTGCGCTAGGGGCCGGTGACGATGTCCCCATGGTAGGGTGGTTGTGGGTGCCGTGTTTGACACTGTGAGCCGACGACAAAGGAAGGACATGTCTCCATGCTGCAAGAACAGAGGTGCAGTCAAGCGAGGATCCTGTGGCTACTCATTGCAGCCTTCAGAGCATGAAGCTGAAGAGGACATCTCCTGTCTCCAGCGAACAAAGGTGACCTCCCTGCTGAGATGCTGCCAGTCGGTGTGGTCCTTCTGGCCTCAGTCTGGTTCTCTGCCTATGGCTGTGTGTTCTCTGTCGCGGACGGAGGCAGGGTGAAACCCCACCTTTCCCTTGGGGGAGACGAGGTCTTCCAGATGGTCGAGGCTGGGGCACAGCCTTCATTTTCCTGAGACTGTGGCCAGTAGAAAGCACACCCCCGAGCAGCACTGTGCCTCGGCGTACGGGAGCCACGTGGGCACAGAGGCACCCAGTCCCGCTGAGGAGGGCAGGTCAGAGGAGGCCAGAGTCCCAGAGGAGCAGTGCTGAGACGACGGGGTGCACTGGGCCAGAGTGGCCGGTGGGGGCAGAGATCGAGAGAACTACGTGGCGGAGAGCCTGAGGACTAGAGAGGCCAGGGCTGCTGGCCCCAGAGCCCCGGGGCTGTGTCCTCACTGCAGGTCGTGACTCGTAATCTATGGACGCTTCCAGTAAGCCTCGTTGGTGAGCACCGTCTGTGAGTTCCCTGCAGCCAGTGCAGCAGGCCCGGCCCAGCAGAGAAGCCGGTGCGCTGGGTGAGGGCGGGGCTGACCCCTGCCTTGAGGCAGAAGGGAAGCCAGAGGAGGTGGGACACATGGAGGGCCACAGACCCCTGTAGTTCATGGTTGAGGAAACTGGAGCCGCACAAAGAAAGATAAGACTTTCTCACTCTCAAAGACATTTGAAGAGATCGTTGACCTTTGAGAGGGAACAATCACAGGCACGCAGCTCTTAGTGCAAAGTTCAACGACAGACCCACAGACCCACAGACCGTCATAGGAGGGAGGGGAACGTGGAAGCATACTGAGCTAAGACGCTTCCGTTACGCCAAAGCTGTGTGGCTGTCCCTGATGGTATATTACAAACCCTGGCGCCAACCTCCACACTCAGCATACAAACTGAAACAGTATAGCCCAGAAGCAGGGGTGGAGATAAAATGGAGTACAGGAAGGAACTACAGGGAAGAATCGGCAAAGAGGAGCAGACTGGACAGAGAAACTCACGGCCAGCTGGGCTGGGCACTCACTGCACGGAGTGGAAATGAGGCTCCGGCAGTGAACCAGCCATGTTCACAGAGGCTTTGGAAATACAGGCAGGGTACAGGCCAAGGATGGGGACTTTAGCTAAGTGGCTGGCTGTCCTCGCTGGACAAACTGGGTAGTGTGGACACTAGCTGCCCTCCCACAGAATCCGAATCCAGATTCCAAGGCCCAGTGTGAACCAGCTCCTCTAATGTAGACACTCGTGCTAAGCCTGGTTTCAGGGTGTGTCTGTCACGCCCTGTGTGGCTTCCAGCCGGGTGCCTTTCCTCAGCTGGGCCTGCAGGCGTCCTCTGGGATGCTCCTCCCCCAGAAAGCCCTCCCCTGGCTCTGGGATGTCACCGGGGTGGGGGGACTTCTGTTCCAGCAGACTCCCAGGCAGCATGTCCCGCCCCCCCCGGCCCCGCCCTGCAAAGCTGGCCTCCGGGTTCTCTGCTCCTTTCCCTTTAGCTGGTGGCTGCCTCCTCAGGGCCCAGTGGTGCCTGGGCTCAGCGCTGGACTGCCGACTCGGGGTTCAGACCACCAGCTGTTCCCCCTAGCTGTCCTGTGCAACAGGACACAGCCTTGGACGCCTGCTTCTCTGAGCTGGGTGCGCTAGGCCAGGCTGGACTCCCTGACAGCGCGCTGGGCTTGGGGGTCGGTCACCCCTAAAGGCTGCATGGTGTTGCAGTTTCTGTGTGCCAGGTCTTCATGGGCGGGGCCTTGCCAGCTGTGCCCCTGAGCAGCCCAGGCGCGTGGAGCAAGGCCCGGACCCGGGGTGGGGGTGGGGGCCTCTTTCTGGGCCTGTGTGCACTGGGCCCTGGTGGGGGGCTTCATGCAGCTGTTGCTCAGGGAGCAGGGAAGGAGGGTCAGGTTGGCTGGCCGAGGCATCTCCCCAGTCCGACTGCTCAGTACAGGTCAAGTACTAGTCTCCCTGGGCCAGCCTCCCAGTGGGGCAGGCAGTGAGTCCTGACTTACACGTGGTGACAGATGCCTCCTTCCCAGACCGGGATGGACTTTGTCTCGGAGAACAGGCGCGTGCAGGGTCGTGGCACCTTTGTGCAGGCTGTGGTGGGGGGAGGAGGGCGGGCTTAGGCCATCCTGGCCATGGTCACCTGCCCAGCCCCCGAGACCAGGGTGGGGGCCGCACTTACCGAGCTCACAGTGCCGCCCTTTGAAGCCGGGGCTGCAGGTGCAGCTGTAGGTCTCGGCAGTGGGCATGCAGGTGCCCCCATTCTGACAGGGGTTTTCTGAGCAGTCCCTAGAGCCTTCTGGGGACAGCCATTGAGGGAAGGGACTCAGACAGTTGAGGCAGCAGCAGCTTCAAGCCCCCTTCTTTCCCACGGTGACCCCTACAGTCCTCCAGAGCTGGGCTGCCCCTGCCCACAGCCCAGCCAGCAGCTCCCGTTCCACACAGAGGGCCAAGGAGGCAGCCAGAGGTGGAGCTGGGGCTGGGGGCTCCACTGCCCTTCCAGCCCCCTGCTGCCCCTCTCAGTCCCTGTGTCCTTGCTGTGTACCCTATCTCCCCTCACCTCCCCCCCAACCCCCTGCACCACCCTGAGGAGCCTGGGGCTTCTTAGAACCAGCATAAACACAGAAGCAGAGTTCCTTCCCCAGAGCCCAGGGACTACCTCTCTCCGGGGCCAGCCCGCAGGTCCCCACCCAGCCACCAGGCCCGGCAGACCTGCCCCAGGCTGCCCAGACTGCCACTTTCCGAGGAGCAGAAAGCCGCCTCTCTTTCCCAGGGAGCAGCTGGTGGTGCCCTGATGTCACCCAAGGAGCCCTGGGTGTTGTGACTTAAACATCTGCCCACCATTACCCCACACGTCCCCTCATGGGAAAGTCCAGGCAGTGTGCTTCTGTGCGGACTGCAGCCCTGGGCACCCTGGGGGTTAGGCTTAGGGTGCCAATACTTGCCGCTCTGGGCACCTTGTTCATCTGGCCCAGCCTGGTTAGCGCCCACATGTCCCCTCCTGTCACCGAAGTTTCAGGTCTCTGGGCTCCCTCCCCCTTCTGTCCTGAGCGGCTCACAGCCCCTGTGCCGGGCTGATCACAGGAGACACTCAGAGGCCCTCAGTGGCGCTGCATCCTGTCAGCAGGCCGGGGAGGAGCAGGGCTTGGTGCTGTCAGTGTGGCTGGGCCCCCCAACTTTGCCCCTGCTGGTCCCCGGGGCAGGGGGTGGAGTCTAGTTCTGCCACCGGCTGCCTGGAACTCATTCCACCCAGACTTACGCCCACTCTCCTTGTCACCAAGCTCCGGCAGCTGCAGGGCCAGGGTGGCAGGCTCAGGGGCTTCCACTGGGGTCTCCAGCTGCATGGGGGCCGTGGGTTCTAGGAGCAATTGGGCCACGAGGGGTCACGGGCTGCCTCCACATGTCTAATCTGCCCAGCTTGGTCCTGGCCTTCCTGCTCCGAGGACCAGCAAGGGGCTGTGTCCTGCAGCCTGTGTTCCAGCCTGTGTCCTGCAGCCTTTCCACCCCTTACCCTTGCTGGGTCACAGCTGTGACTCACTCTGCCCAGCAGGCCTGGCCCAGCCCCAGCCTTCAGAAGAGTGAAATTCACTTCTCAGGATGCAGTCAGGACCACTGGCCTGGCACCCCAGCCCTCCACTAACATGACACCTTGGAGGACGAGGCTGCCTGGCCGCTGCCAAGTAGCTGGGACTCCTCACTGCCAAGTAGCTGGGACTCCTCACTGTGAGCCCGCCTGCCTGCAACCAGTCACCTGCAGCCTCCTCCATTCCCGGGCAGGGCCAGGTGCCTCCCCTTTACCATGGGGACCAGAGGGTGGGGCCCACTCACGTGGTCTCATGGTGATGGACTTGCTGGGTGGGCCTCCGAACCGGGCACTCACACGTCCTCGGCCGTCCACCAGCTCGGAGAACCTGTGGGATGGGCCACCGAGGCCTAAGCTTCCTGCCTCGCTGCCCCTGAGCAGCTGGTCACCTTGGGGCAGGCAGGTGACTGGTGTGTACCTGGGGGGCTGGGTTGGGGCCTCGGGGGCCCCTCGGTCGCTGAGCAGGCGCAGCTCTGACAGGTGTGCTGGGGGTGGTCTATTTCTGAGCGCCCGGGAATGCCCCCCCAGGGGCCAGTGTTTGTCACTGCTGTCCCGCTGGGCTGCGGGTGGGAGAGGAAAGTGTCTGCAGGCTGCCGTCCCTCTGTCCTTCTCCACAGCCATGCCATGTGTGCGGGGGGGCGTACGGATGCAACTTTCAGGGGAGCCCATATTCCTTCACGGTCCCTGGCCCTCTTCCTGGGGGCCTAGGTGGCATGGTCCCGCCAGGCCCTGATGCGGCACCCACCTGGCAGGGCTGGACATGTGGCCTGTCCTAGGTCCTCAGGGGTTGGCCGTGTGGCTGCAGGACACATGCCCAGTGCAGGCCCCTCGTGCCCACCCCTCCTCCCGCAACTCAGAGCCCTGCATGCTGGAAGCTCTGCCCTGTCTCGGCAGCCAGGGCAGGGAGCAGTCTGACCACTCTGAGGGCACCCGCTGTCGGGCAGACTGCTGGGGCACAGGGGAGGGCGACAGCGCAGGGATGGACCCACATGCCTTCTGGGGGCCTCTGACCCAGGGGCCCTGTCCCCAGTGATCCCTCTCTGGTTCCCTGGGCCCAGCACCAGCATGACCCCTGCCTCCATCCCCCACCCCAGCTCCACACTGGCCAGCTGAAGCAGCCCAGTCCCGCAGCCCAGTCCCTGCCCCTGCGGAGGCGCGCCCCGTACAGGTGATGATGTAGAGGTGGGCGGGCTCGCTGTGCACCTGGCCCTGCTCTGTGCCCTGCACCACAGACACGGAGAGCTGGTACCGCCGCCCCGGTGCCAGGTCTCGGACCACGTACGACACCAGCTTCCCGTTGGGGACGTAGCGGCTCTTGGTGCTCTGGCTGGTGGTGACGTTGATGACATAGGCCTCCAGAGTGGAGCCTGGAGCAGGGGTGTCCCAGACCACGTGGGCCGAGGTGGCGGTGACCCTGGTGGCAGTCAGGTTTGCAGGAGGCAGGGGCCCTGGACAAAGCACAGCAGGAGGGCAGGGGAGGGGTGGGGGCTGTTGGGACTTCAGGAACCAGGCTTCACACCTTCCAGACCTGACTCAGCGCCTCGTCCAGGAGACACAGCCCATGCACAGTCTGCTCACGCCGATGGGTGCCTGGTCTGACACCCTCTGGTCTGAGAGCCTTTGTGGCATCCAATCTGCGCCCCCCCCCCCAAGTAGCTGGAGGGTGGGCTACATAGACTGGTCTTGGGGTCCCTGGCTTTGGGTCTGAGTTGACACCCTGACCCTGGGCTGGCCCCACCCCTGGTCCAGGTGAGCCGCACCTGGTGACCCCAGGCGTCAGTGCTCTGGTTGGAGCCACCCCCCACCAGACAACCCTTCTGCCCCCTTCCCTGTGTGCTGGGGGCAGCTGTGCTGGGCCAGCGGGGCAGGCAGGCAGGCAGGGCAGCCTAGGGAGCTCCCTCAGGAAGTGCGGGCTGGGGGTGTCCTGAGGCTCTCAGTGGTCACCTATCAGAGGGCCGCAGGTAGTAGAGTGCTGGCATGAACCCAGGCAGAAGGCTGCCCCAGATGGGCTTCCCCGCACGGGGCCCCACTGCCACCAGAGTGGATGGGGCATGGCCTGCACTGTCCTCTGTGTGCCCCGCTCCCAGGGCGTGTTTCTAAGGCAGCCACACGGAGTGGACTGAGCAATGCTGGCCAGGTCCAGAGTCCAGGCGCTATACTCACGGGTCCACACGGGCAGCGGGGCGGTGGGCACACTCTCAGTGGGGTGTTCCCCAGGTCCGAGCCCGCTGAGGGTGGCCGCACGGATGGTGTACCTCCTTCCTGGCAGCAGGGCCCTGGGCGGAGGGCAAGGAAAGGGAGGCTAATGAGGCCAGAGGGGCCAAGGTCACAGGGGCCCACCCACCCCAGGGGTCTCGGACTCCTGAGAAGTCACAGTCATCGCAGGAGGACAAGACTGGCTGGCAGCTGACACCACGCAGGCACACGTACGGACAGCCGATACCAAGCACCTGGGAAGCCGAGTCCAGGTCTACAGAGCAGCTGCGGTCGGGCCTTGGGCAGAGCGGCACACTGAGTGTTTCTGCCGAGCCGCCCACAGGGCCTGTCTCGGGGCTGTGCAGGCTCAGCCTCCTGCAGGGGGCATACCTCTCCAACACGGAGCCCCAGGAGGCCCCAGGCTCCCCCACGCACATCTGCCCATCCTCTGCAGGGACGCTCCAGGGTCATTTTCAGGCTGAAACTTGCTCCTCTGAGCTGCACCACCAGATAGAGCCCCATTCTGTGGGGATTCCTGATCTGGGTCATCTGTCTGGTGGCTCACTGTCCTAATTTGTGGTGCTCCTCATTAGAGGCTCCTACGCCTGGCTTTGTTAAATCGAAATAAACCCAAGGCCATCCTGGGAGTCTCTGGGAGTCTCAGCGGTGCACTGGCTGAGCGCGGCTGCGAAGTGCCCCAGGTCAGTGGTTGGCACCCTCCAGCCACCCCCTCCATGGGAAACCCATGTGGAAGGATTCTTGTTGCTTGGTGCCAGAGTCGGCCCACATGCCCCGCTACCCAGGCCTGTGCATCCTCACACTGCTGCAGCCACAGTGTCTGTCCATCTTCTCAGGGTCTTCTTCTCCACCACAGACCCTCCCTTCTCAGGGGCTGGACTGTCCTGATGGCATGACCGATGTTCGTGGGACAGGGTCTCCCGGTCCTAGATCCTAAGGAGCATTTTGGCCGTGTGTCTTCCAAGATGGATCTGCTCTTCTGGCAATGGTTAGTTATCGCCATGTCCTTCACCTGCACCTCACCCACACACATCGATTCTTCAACCCCCACGTCATGGTCAGGCTCCCGCCTGCATTCGAGGTGACTGGCATACCCCGGCGAGGGGCTGGAGCACTGGAGACCTCAAAACAGAGGTCTTTGGCGTCAGACTCGCTGAAGGTAATGCGTCCCTTGGTTTCTGGGCAGCCGTGTCTGGGGATGTTGATTGGGGTCCCAAGTCAAAGGGCCCCCTCGACACCTTTGCTCTTTTCTCACTCAGCATGCTTATCAGTGAGCCGCGCTGGCTTTGGTTCCTTCTCGTGGAGTAGGCACCATCCCCCCTTGGTGTGTAACCCACACTTGGATTTTCATCAGCGCGTGCTTCCAGTCTGGCCCACTGTTGGCAAGCGAGGTGTGTGAGTTGCATGCGACAGGCCGTTCACGAGCCTTCCGCCTAGCCTGATGCGGCATTCTGACAGCCTGTGTCTTAGATCATCTGCTCAGCATGCAGACTGGCTAGGATGGAGAGAGGACACAACCCTGACGCACACCCTTCTTGACTTTACACCGTGCAGTAGCCCTTTGTCCTGTTGGCAAAACCGCCTCTGGAGCCATGCACAGGACCCACATGAGCACCATGGCATGTTCTGGAGTTCCCGAGTCTTCACCATGTTACCCGCAGCTTGTCGTGATCCACACTGTCTATCGACTATCCTTGCACAGGCAGGCAGTAAAACACAGGCAAGCTTCTCCCTGGTATTCCCTGCTACCAGGCAGACCCCCCCACAGCAGCTGTATCCCGTGTCCAGGCCCTCTTCTGAATCTGCCCTGAATTTCTGGCATCTGCCAGGGGAGGTGCGCCTGCAGCTAGTTTTGAAGGGTCTTCAGCAACATTCCACTTGCATGTGATCCTCATGCCTGGGCCTGCCAAACTCCTGGGGCCTACAGCCGCTCGCCCTGTGAGACGGAGTCCTGCAGTGCCGCCTGCTCCCCGCCAAGCATTTGAACACGGTTCCTCTCTGGCGCCTCTTGGCCCCAGACCAGTCAGGGCAGAGACGCCCGGGGCCCCTGTGGCAGTCACATGTTCCTCCCCACCCCCACCAGGTGTACAAGGCGGGGCTAGGGCAGAGTGGGCATACAGGCAGACAGATGATGCAGGTGGTGATGGGGAGGGAGGGGGGGGGAGCGGACCGCGACACTCAGGCAGCCTCTCACCTGAAGGTGAACTTGTCCACACTCCTGTCCAGCTCGGCGGCCTCCTCTCCAGCCCCCTCGGCCTCGGGGTGCTCGATCCACACTCGGACCTTGCTGACGGTGGCGTGGCGGATCTGGTGCAGAGCCCAGCGCACGGAGATGCTGCTGGCGGTCACGTTGGTGACCTCCAAGCCCTCAACGGGACGGGGGCCTGGGGGGCACAGGCTGCTCAAGGGAGGCCAGCTTGGGGCCGGGACAGAGCTGCAGCATCCCAGGATACCTGTCCCAGGGGTCCTGATTGTCTGCCACCTTCATGCTGTATGTCTGCCTCAACTGTGGTCTGGCCCAAAGGACCATGCTGGGCCCCAGGGGAGAGACTCCCGCGGGTGGGACGCCCTGAGCTCAGCCCCGTCCCCACTCCCGGCCCCACCTCCTCCTCCTCCAGACCCGGCTGGGGGCGTGGCGACAGAGCTGCGGGGGGCGTGGTCGCAGAGCTCTCATCCCTCCCCTCTCTCCCAAGACTCACGGGTGCGCACGAGCAGTGCCACGGGCCGGCTGATGTCGTTCTTGTTGTTGGTGTTGCGCTTGACGGAGAACACGGAGATGCTGTAGGCCCGGCCGGCCGCCAGGGCCCGCAGCTGGTGAGCCGAGCGGCCGCGGTCCACGAAGTCCGTGCGGCGGAAGGCGCCGTCGGCCGAGGCGTAGGTGACCGCATAGCCGTCCAGAAGCCGCCGGGCACCCGGGCCCTCGGGCGGGAGCCAGGACACTGACACCCCACTCTCCTCCACCCGCTCCACCTGGAGGCCGGAGGGCGGGAGCAGCTCTTCCCGAAGACAGGGTCAGGGTCAGGGGTGAAGCCTCTGCTGGGGACCCTCTCACTGTCCACAGGGTAGGCCTCTGACACTCTGGCTGGCAGAGGGAGGGTCACCCGCAGGCCTGGAAGTGCTAACCCTGGGGTGCTCCTCTCCCCCCCCCCCCCCACGCCCAATGGAGGGAGGGATTTGTGGGGACATCATCTGGAGCCGTGATGCCTCACCTTTGGCACAGTTCTTGCCCGTGTAGCCCACTTTGCAGGTGCAGCTGTGGGACCCATTGTTGGCCAGGCAGTAGCCGCGGCCCCCACAGGGGCTGGAGAAGCACGGGTCGCTCACTGCATGGGAGGGGAGCAGTGTGGGTGCTGGAGGCGCTTGGTGGGGGTGGGGCAGAAATCCCATGGGCACTAGGCTCTTCTGCTCTTAGGGTTTGTGGGCCAGATCGCTCACCCTGGGGCAGAGGGGTCACCCTGGGAGAGTGATGGGTGACAAGGGGCCGGAGGTCGCCTAGGAGGCCAAGATACACAAGCACTGCTTTGGCAGTGGGGCTAGGCTCTTAGCTCACTTCTCCAGGGGTGTGCAGGCCTGATGGAGGGGCAGGTGGGGCTCTGGGGACAGTGAAGCCTCAAGTACCCGCCCCCCCCCCCCATGTTGCTGGGGCAGAAACAAAGCAGAGCTGCCCATGGCCAGGCCTCCTTCTCCCCACCCCCCTCCTCCCCCTTGAAGTGGGCTCTCTGCCTCTGGCGGGGTGACTATAGTGACACTGCGCACACAGCCCTACCCCGAGCGGTTGCACGGCCCCAGCCCCGCACACAGCCCTCCAGGTCTCAAGGAGCACAGGCTCTGCGCTCAGATCAGAGTTACTTGTGACCTGCCCCCATGCCCACACCGAGCTTACGGACCAGTTCAGGCCTGAGAAGCACTGCCGTGGGGCATCAGCTCAGCATGGGGAGGAGGTGTCCCTCCCCCAGCTCCTGCCCAGCCTGCAGGGGAGGGACACTCACAGGACCCCAGTTGAGGGTCAGGGCGGGCAGCCAGCGGCCCTACCTCCCTACCTGTCTCACAGTGGTAGCCGAAGAAGCCCTCAGGGCAGACGCACAGGTAGGCCCCGCCCGCGTTCTCGCAGGCGCCCCCGTGGCGGCAGGGGCTGGAGTCGCAGGCGTCCACCTCTGGAGAACACGCAGAGAGCTGCGGCGTCAGCGCCTCGCGGGGGTGGGGGGCCGCAGGGGGTCTGGGGGAGGGAGGAGAGGAGAGCGGGAAGAAGGGAGAGGAGGAAGGAAGAGGATGGCGGGTGGGGCTGGGGCAACCTGGGGGTCCTCGTGGGGCTCAGAGGGGTCAGGCAGCCTGCTTCCCTCCCTCCCAGCCACCCAGTGGCCCCTCTCCCGGCAGCCTGCCCCGTAGGACTGGTCCCATCCCCTCTGAGACCCAGGCTCTGTGCGTGCTGAAACACGCTAGGGGAGCTAGGGTGTTGGGGTGTCTCGAGGTGGGAGGGGGTGGGGTGGCAGCCCTTACCAGTCTCACAGTGGACCCCAATGAACCCTGGGAGGCATTGACAGAGGAAGGCCCCTGGCAGGTCCCTGCAGGAGCCCCCGTTCTGACAGGGCTCCTCTGCGCATTCGTCAGACTCTGGGAAAGACACGCAGGGGCCCATCGTGCCCACGTCCTCCACAGAGGGCTGAACCAGCAGAGGGCACCTCACACCAAGGACCGCGTGGCCACCAGTCCCAGGACTCACCCTGCTCGCAGTTGGCACCTTCGTAGCCTGCGCTGCAGAGACACAGGTAGCCCGAGACTTGGTCTTGGCAGGAGCCCCCATGCAGGCAGGGCTGGGAGCGGCACTCGTCCACTTCTGCAGGGGTCATGCCCCAGGGAAAGCGAGTCTTAGTTAGCAGGGCAAGTCCCCCCCCCCCCCCCCACACACCTCCCCATTGCGACCTGCCATTGCCTGTGCCGGGAGAAGTGCTCTGAATGTACCCGGGGTGCCCCTGGAACCGCCATCCTACCTGCTGTGCGCTGCCCACACCCCCAGCCCTGCTCTGGGCCTTTGTGAGCCTCCCAAGGTGCCCCAGCCACCTTGTCTCTCCGGCTGGCTCCGCCCCTTCGAGGGAGGGACCGCACGCACTAGCCGCTCACGCTTGGCGCTCACCTGCCTGGCACCTGCGTCCGGTGAACCCTGCTTGGCAGCGGCATGAGAAGTCCGTGCCCAGGTCCTCGCAGGTGGCCCCGTTCAAACACGGGCTCCGGAAGCAGGGGGAGGGGGCTGCAGGTCGCAGAGGGTCAGTGCCCTGCCAGGCCCAGCGGGCCCTCCCCGGCCGCCCTGCCGCGCCTCACCGGTCTCACAGTGGCGCCCGGAGAAGCCGGACGGGCAGTCGCACTTGTACTTGCCGATGTAGTGGAAGCAGGTGCCGCCGTTGTGGCAAGGGGCCGAGGCGCACGAGTCCGGCTTCCCTGGGGTGGGGCGCACGGGTCAGGGCCGCCCGGCGCCTGGCCCGGCCCGCTGCCCCCGGCCCGCCCCGCCCACGGGCACTCACCGACCTCGCAGTGCCTGCCCGTGAAGCGGTAGGGGCAGCTGCAGCGGTACTGGCCGTCCGACTCCTTGCACGAGCCCCCGTTCCGGCAGGGCCCGGAGCTGCAGGGGCGCGGCTGCACTGTGGGGGCGGGGGCGGGGGCGCAGGGCGGCTGAGCAGGGCCCGGCCGGTGGCGGCTAGGTTCTCGCGCAGTGGGTGGGCGCTCAGGGCTAGGCCCTGCCCCACAGCCGGTCACCGAGGGCGGGTGACACCACCTGAGGTCAGCGGAGCCATGTGGGGTGAGAACCCCGCATCAGAAAGGGAGGGGAACGCAATGAACCACATGGCGTGGGGGCGCCGGCCGGGGACCCAGAACAATGGATTCCTTCCGCCACGGTGCCAGGAGTAGCCGCGCCGACCGGCGGAGCGGGCTGCCAGTGGGAAGCGTCGTTCCGCGGCCGCTCTCCAGGGTGCTGAGCGCCGGCCGGCCCCCTACCTTTCTCACACTGCTGGCCGTGGAAGCCCCGCGGACACTCGCACGTGTAGGAGTCGTCGTGGGCGTCACAGGAGCCTCCGTTGAAGCAGGGGTCTGAGTCACAGGGTGATGGCAGGGCTGGGGGGGGGGGAGGGTGGAAGTCAGAGGATGGGACCCAGGCCGCCTCCTTGCACTATGGGCCCTCTGTAGACTCACGCTGGCATCTCCCTGGGCTTGATTCTGATGGGAGCCACCCTCCGTTCCCCACCTCCTGTCACCACCACCATCAATGACCACCTGTGATTGCACCTTGTGCGGCAGGGACCTTTAACAAGCACCAGCTTAGTCATGCGTACCGGCCCGCCTCGGGGAGATCTCAGGACCGGTGGGTTTGGGCCACTGTCTTGCACGGGGCTTCCCCAAATACCCAGGCCTCTCCCTGGTCTTAGGCCAGAGGCTCTGCTGTCCCTGGTCAGCATCAGAGCCACACATGGGCCTCCACTGGCTGCACGTGGGCATCCTGCAGGGGTACAGTCAGGAAGAACCGATGCCCAGAGAAGCACCGCATGCTTGGTAGAGTGGAGGGCTGGTGACAGGCGGGGGTGGGGGACAGTGTGGCTGCCCACTGGGCACCGCGCAATCACAGTGATGACGCTGGCGCAGGACAGGGCGGGCTGCCACGCTGCTGTACATGGATGGGGAGGTGGTCCTAGGTTAGGGTGCACCTTTATTGCTGTCCGTGCCTGCTAGTGACTGACAGCTTCTGTAGGGACTCAGGGAGCCCCACCCCCTCTTCCTTTCCACGGTGCTTCTCCATAAACAAATGACAGTCTGGGTCTGGCCTCGGGGAGGCTCTGATCCCCGCTGTCAGTGTCCCCAACCGCTGGCTCCACTCACAGTGGCTGGTGTTGTGGTCTGTGTGGCAGACGCACAGGTAGCTTCCGCCGTATTCCATGCAGTAGCCCCCGTCAGGGCACTGCGTGTTCACGTTGCAGGGTGTGGCCGTGACTTCTGCGGAGGAAGAGCCCGCCCCACACCCCATGTGTCTTTCTGGGGACCTTGTGTCCCAGGGCCCCAGGGGGTGGAGTCCTCCAGTGGAGGTGATCCCCGGCCCGAACCCCATTCACTCACTCGCCAGCCTCCAGTGACAGGGCTGTGGGGGGGGGGGATAGGGGAGGAAGGTGTCTCCCTCTAGTCCTGCCACTTACCAAATTCACAGAGGAGTCCAAAGAAGCCTGGGGGACACTGGCAGAAGGTGGTGTTGGTGCCCGAGCACCTGCCTCCATTCCGGCACTCACAGTCGTCAGAGATTCCTGCCACAGGGGTGGTGGTGATGGCCTGAGGGCTGAGGCCACCTGCCCTGCCACTGCCCACTGCCCAATAAACCCATGCACACACTCAAACACTCATATTCAAACATCCACATACCCACTCACACACATTAATCCACACATGCTCATACTTTTCACACAGCAATATTCAAAACATGCACGTACATGCACATGTAAGCATACATCCACACAGTGACACTCGTACATATATCCATTTACACTCACACACATCCACACACTCAAACATCCTTTCCCATTTACACTCATTCACACTCACATCTCACAAAAAGGTCACACGGTCAGTCACCCACTCTCATACCCTCACTCAAACACAGATTCAATTCACACAAGTACACTTGTACCCTTTCACAGGCACACAAATCACACAGGTCCACACTCACCATCAAACACCCGCACTCACACACATTTGCACACGCTCACAGCTGCTCACACACGTGCACGCATATGCATTCGTTGTGCGCACACCCATCTGCCTCCCTGAACTTTGCCGAGTCAGATGCCCAAAGAGGGGCCCTGAGTCCCCCCCACCTCTAGTAGTCTCCCAGCCCCCCAAGCCCCATGCCCACGCACTCTCCCCACAGTTGAGGCCCACAAAGCCCCCGGGGCACTCGCACACGTAGCCCTGGTCAGCATCCACACAGGTGCCGCCGTTCTGGCAGGGGGCTGAGAGACAGGCGCTGAGCTCCGATTGAATTTCTGCAAGAAAGACAGTGGGCATGGTCACTCTCCGCCCCGGCAGGGAGCTGGAGGAGACTGGGGCCCGTGGAGCTAGACAGGCTGGCCTCTTGTCCAGCACCCCAGCAGGGCAGGTCTTTTGCTCTGTTCCCGAGGAGGAGTGCAATTACCCCTCCCACTAAGAGTCCCCCGAGGCTGGGGCTTTTTGAGGGTCCGTGGAGAGGGAGGGTATGCTGAGCACTGTCATGTCCTCTTGATGAACTGGTCCCTTATCATTATGAGGGGCCCTTCTCTGTTCCTGGTCCTTTTCCTGATCCTCTGGTCTAATTTGTCTGATATTAATACCGGCACTCAGTCTTCTTTCAACTGCCTACACGTTTTGATTAACAGGCATGTGGACTCTTGCAGGGACTGCTAACCCATGCAGAGATGTGTGTAGCTGACCACAGCCAGTCCCACCACTCCGAAGACTTCCAGAGCCACATGCTCTCCCCCTTCCACCGATACCTGCCAACCTTTGGCCTGGTTTGACCTTTTCAAAAACACCATGATCATGGGGCCACACAGCAGGTCCTCTTTTGAGATGGCTTTTTCACTGGGGGCAATGCACTGACAGCCCACCCCGGTGGTGCTGGGTGGGGGCTGGGGTGACTTGCTCTGGCAGTCCCGTTGAGTCTGCAGCATGGGGAAGGGTGCCTGGGTGGCTTGCAGTGTTTTGTGACTGTGATGCGCTGGCTGTAGACATTTAGACAAGGGTTTGTTTTTCATGAGTGATGGCTGTTTTCCTTCGAGCTAACACCTCAGAGCGGAGCTGTGTGTGTGTGTGTGTGTGTAGTGTTGCAGAGAAAGACAAGCTCACCAGTGGTCTGTGAGCTCCAGGTGCTCTATACCCTTGCCTGGCAGGGTTTGGGGTGAGCCCTTTTGCTCTGTCTATAGTGGCATCTCACTCTCAGGGGATGTCTGGACAGAGACACTGGCTTCCTTCCCTACCTCCTTTCTGGGGAAGCTTCTGGTCAAGTCTTTTGTCTCTTTTTTTCCCCAAGATTTGAG